>CM070484.1:45570618-45610618 GCA_036324585.1 Champsocephalus esox
CTCTCCTGTGTGTCTCACCTGTCTGTCTCTCTCCTGTGTCTCTCACCTGTCTGTCTCTCTCCTGTGTGTCTCACCTGTCTGTCTCTCTCCTGTGTGTCTCTCACCTGTCTGTCTCTCTCCTGTGTGTCTCTCACCTGTCTGTCTCTCACCTGTGTGTCTCTCACCTGTCTGTCTCTCTCCTGTCTGTCTCTCTCCTGTGTGTCTCTCTCCTGTGTGTCTCTCACCTGTCTGTCTCTCTCCTGTGTGTCTCACCTGTCTGTCTCTCACCTGTGTGTCTCTCACCTGTCTGTCTCTCTCCTGTCTGTCTCTCTCCTGTGTGTCTCACCTGTCTGTCTCTCACCTGTGTGTCTCTCACCTGTCTGTCTCTCTCCTGTCTGTCTCTCTCCTGTGTGTCTCTCACCCGTCTGTCTCTCTCCTGTGTGTCTCTCACCTGTCTGTCTCTCTCCTGTCTGTCTCTCTCCTGTGTGTCTCTCACCCGTCTGTCTCTCTCCTGTGTGTCTCTCACCTGTCTGTCTCTCTCCTGTCTGTCTCTCTCCTGTGTGTCTCTCTCCTGTGTGTCTCTCACCTGTCTGTCTCTCACCTGTCTGTCTCTCTCCTGTCTGTCTCTCTCCTGTGTGTCTCTCACCCGTCTGTCTCTCACCTGTGTGTGTCTCACCTGTCTGTCTCTCACCTGTCTGTCTCTCACCTGTGTGTGTCTCACCTGTCTGTCTCTCACCTGTGTGTCTCACCTGTCTGTCTCTCACCTGTCTGTCTCTCACCTGTGTGTGTCTCACCTGTGTGTGTCTCACCTGTGTGTGTCTCACCTGTCTGTCTCTCACCTGTCTGTCTCTCACCTGTCTGTCTCTCACCTGTCTGTCTCTCACCTGTGTGTGTCTCACCTGTCTGTCTCTCACCTGTCTGTCTCTCACCTGTGTGTGTCTCACCTGTCTGTCTCTCACCTGTCTGTCTCTCACCTGTGTGTGTCTCACCTGTCTGTCTCTCACCTGTGTGTCTCACCTGTCTGTCTCACCTGTCTGTCTCTCACCTGTGTGTGTCTCACCTGTGTGTCTCTCACCTGTGTGTCTCTCACCTGTCTGTCTCTCTCCTGTCTGTCTCTCTCCTGTGTGTCTCACCTGTCTGTCTCTCACCTGTGTGTCTCTCACCTGTCTGTCTCTCTCCTGTCTGTCTCTCTCCTGTGTGTCTCTCACCCGTCTGTCTCTCTCCTGTGTGTCTCTCACCTGTCTGTCTCTCTCCTGTCTGTCTCTCTCCTGTGTGTCTCTCACCCGTCTGTCTCTCTCCTGTGTGTCTCTCACCTGTCTGTCTCTCACCTGTCTGTCTCTCTCCTGTCTGTCTCTCTCCTGTGTGTCTCTCACCTGTCTGTCTCTCACCTGTCTGTCTCTCTCCTGTCTGTCTCTCTCCTGTGTGTCTCTCACCCGTCTGTCTCTCACCTGTGTGTGTCTCACCTGTCTGTCTCTCACCTGTCTGTCTCTCACCTGTGTGTGTCTCACCTGTCTGTCTCTCACCTGTGTGTCTCACCTGTCTGTCTCTCACCTGTGTGTGTCTCACCTGTGTGTGTCTCACCTGTCTGTCTCTCACCTGTCTGTCTCTCACCTGTCTGTCTCTCACCTGTGTGTGTCTCACCTGTCTGTCTCTCACCTGTCTGTCTCTCACCTGTGTGTGTCTCACCTGTCTGTCTCTCACCTGTGTGTGTCTCACCTGTCTGTCTCTCACCTGTGTGTCTCACCTGTCTGTCTCACCTGTCTGTCTCTCACCTGTGTGTCTCTCACCTGTGTGTCTCTCACCTGTCTGTCTCTCACCTGTCTGTCTCTCTCCTGTGTGTCTCTCACCTGTGTGTGTCTCACCTGTCTGTCTCTCACCTGTCTGTCTCTCACCTGTGTGTGTCTCACCTGTCTGTCTCTCACCTGTGTGTCTCACCTGTCTGTCTCACCTGTCTGTCTCTCACCTGTGTGTGTCTCACCTGTGTGTCTCTCACCTGTGTGTCTCTCACCTGTCTGTCTCTCACCCGTCTGTCTCTCTCCTGTGTGTCTCACGTGTGTCTTTCTCCTGTGTGTCTCTCACCTGTCTGTCTCTCACCTGTCTGTCTCTCATCTGTGTGTCTCTCTCCTGTCTGTCTCTCACCTGTGTGTCTCTCACCTGTGTGTCTCTCACCTGTCTGTCTCTCTCCTGTGTGTCTCTCACCTGTCTGTCTCTCACCTGTGTGTCTCTCACCTGTGTGTCTCTCACCTGTGTGTCTCTCACCTGTCTGTCTCTCACCCGTCTGTCTCTCTCCTGTGTGTCTCTCACCTGTCTGTCTCTCACCTGTCTGTCTCTCTCCTGTGTGTCTCTCACCTGTGTGTCTCTCACCTGTGTGTCTCTCACCTGTGTGTCTCTCACCTGTGTGTCTCTCACCTGTGTGTCTCTCACCTGTGTGTCTCTCAGATCACGGCCACAGCCACTCTCTGTTCAACGGCAGTGCAAATCAAGGACACAGCCACGGAGGAAAGGACCCGGGGAAAGGACCACGGAGGACACGATGGACACAGCCACGGAGGACACGATGGACACAGTCACGGAGGACACGATGGACACAGCCACGGAGGACACGATGGACACAGCCACGGAGGACACGATGGACACGGACACAGCCACGGAGGACATGACGATGCACACTGTCACGGTGAGAGGCTGCTGTCCTTTAAAGTGCTCACCTGACATGGCGGTTGCATTCGTCACTATTAAATCCTTGCACTCCTATTGGCTAGCGCTTCAACACATTGTACGTGACAGGCTAAGGGGGCGGGACATCTCTAAGTGGTTGACCAATCACAACGGAGCCGGCCAGCTAACACGTTTATGCAAATCTGACAGTAGAAGCGTCAGCCAATCAAACACGTGTATGCAAATCTGACAGTAGAAGCGCCAGCTAATCAAACACGTGTATGCAAATCTGACAGTAGAAGCACGAGCCAATCAAACACGTGTATGCAAATCTGACAGTAGAAGCACGAGCCAATCAAACACGTGTATGCAAATCTGACAGTGGAAGCGCCAGCCAATCAAACACGTGTATGCAAATCTGACAGTAGAAGCACGAGCCAATCAAACACGTGTATGCAAATCTGACAGTGAAGCACGAGCCAATCAAACACGTGTATGCAAATCTGACGGTAGAAGCACGAGCCAATCAAACACGTGTATGCAAATCTGACGGTAGAAGCGCCAGCCAATCAAACGGCGTGTAAGCAGGGAGAGCCAGACCGCAGTTCAATTCCTCATATTCCAAACGAGAAGTTACGGTAGCAAATCACCCGGTTCTTTACGACCAGAACTATTACCGGGATACAAACCGGAGGAACCGGCATGGAGGGAGGAGGCAGAGACAGTGGGGGAAACTGGAGTTTATATATATATATATATATATATATATTGCTCGCATAAAATCTCCGGGGGTTTTGCTTTGTATGTCGGGGGCGGGACTTTCATGTGATTGGTTGTTGCTCTGCTGTCAGACACGCCCAGCTCCAAGACGTTTGGAAAGCTGCTGTGGGAAGTCCCGTCACGTGAGTTCTCCCGTTTGTATTATTTAACTAAATGTGTGTTCGTCCTGCAGACCAGCTGACTCCGGGGAAAGGAGCCAGTAAGCAGATCCTTCAGGGTGAGAACACGACACACACTCATCGTGCTTTAAAGCGCCTCACACCACGCGTCTGGAACACAGAGCGAAGGCCATCTCATATCAAAGACTTCAATACAGTTTGTGTTTTAACGGCGAGAAAGAATCCAACTCAAAGACGTCCTTTGATCCCTGATGAGAAATAACAACGGCTTTGTAACCTCGAAGAAATGTCAATTGATATTTTCATTCATAAACTTATTTAAATGATTACACAGATATAATTAGAGTAACATTTTAAAACAACGCGTGTACACTGCCTTGACCACCAGGGGGCGCCACCACGCTGTTTAGCCCCAGGAACACTGAGATGTCTCCATGTGGGTGTTTTTACAAAATATACAAGGTTTTTAAATTATCTTTTCAAAAGTAACTAAAAACTAGCTTTCAGAACGGGTTCATTTCACTTTAAAATGTTCTCGTGTCGTTTCTCATGTTCCTGTTTGGAGCGAGTGCAGCACCTTCACCTCCAACGAGCTCCATGAGCACTGATACCTGCCGGGGGGATTTCTGAGTCTTCTGTCCTGATCAAAGTGTCCTCAGCAGGGGACATTCTGAAGTGTGTGTTGTTATTATTGTGTGTGTGTGTGTGTGTTCCAGGCGTGTTGCTGCACATCATCGCCGACACCCTGGGCAGTGTTGGAGTGATCATCTCCGCTCTCCTGATGCAGAGATACGACCTGATGATCGCGGACCCGATCTGCTCCATGCTCATCTCGCTGCTCATCGGAGTCAGGTACTTACTCTGTCCGCGGTTCTTACGGTGAAGCTGGAGAGGTCACGGGGATTCAAAAAGCGAATTCCAGGCCCTGGAAACGTTTTGGAAAACTATATTTGTCCCCAAGTTTTGGAAAAGTCATGGAAATGTAACTAAAGTTGCATCAAATATGATTTACATTTGATCTAATCGCGGAAATAGTGATACTATAACGATAATAAATAGTGTATCGTAAAGTAAAATGGCTTTTACCTGACGAGCTGTTTTGCTGGTGAGAGATTTGAGTTACGTTAAAATAAACCGTTTCCAGTGGAACCGCATTTCTTTGGTCATGGAAAACTAGGTAAAGGTCCTGGAGAAGCCATTGGTGAAAAAGTGTATGAGCCCCGTTTATATAACGAACATGTAACTCTTAAAATCTGCTCCAAAACGATGTTCCCTGTAAAATGTTAAAGTGATTTCTGTTTCTCAAAAACGGTATAATTCCTCCAGAAATCTGAGCATCGATCGGAGCGTGAGACGGCAGAGACGTCACGTTGTTGTTTACGTCAGGAGACATCTTATATATCGGTGTTCTCTGATATATAAACAAGAGACATAGTACTCGTACTATATCTTTCCCCGAGACTCTATTTCACTATTTCTAATAACGAGCGGGTCTTAAATGTGTAAAACACCTTTAACACCTTTTATATGCCAATTAAAACTCGACCCACAGAACATCCAACAGACCTCGTCCTCCTCTCTTCGTTCTGTAACCCAGAGCCTCTTCAGCGACCAGCAGAACCTTTAACGTTATTCCAACCTCCAGAGGACGAGCACTGAAACCTCCAGAGGACGAGCGCTGAAACCTCCAGAGGACGAGCGCCGAAACCTCCAGAGGACGAGCGCCGAAACCTCCAGAGGACGAGCGCCGAAACCTCCAGAGGACGAGCGCCGAAACCTCCAGAGGACGAGCGCCGAAACCTCCAGAGGACGAGCGCCGAAACCTCCAGAGGACGAGCGCCGAAACCTCCAGAGGACGAGCGCTGAAACCTCCAGAGGACGAGCGCCGAAACCTCCAGAGGACGAGCGCGGAAACCTCCAGAGGACGAGCGCTGAAACCTCCAGAGGACGAGCGCGGAAACCTCCAACGTCCTCTTTGAGAAATAATAGACAGACTTTGGTGACGTCTGTAGTTTCTAGGATGGCAGTGGTTCCTTGAACGCACCGCTGAAGGAGCCTCAGAAGGAGCCTCGGAAGGAGCCTCGGAAGGAGCCTAAAGTGCCAGGCCTGATGGACTAACCCTCAGGCTTCTGCTCTGCACAGAGGAATGAAATCGATCCGAGAGCCGACGGAGGCTTTGGAAAATGCTTTTGCTCTGACGTAAGGAATGTGCAATCGGGAGTTAATGGACTAAAACCACCGGCATGGAGCTGGAATGCTTCTGGGGTCCGGCAGTAGATGTGCGGCGGTCAGATTTCCCAGAAGCCCCGGGGATAGATGGAGTAGATGTGGTCTGATAGGCTGGCAGTGATCGCAGCTGCAGATTGAAACAGTCAGCAGATCTGTGGTCAGCTGAGAGGCCTTCGCTCGACCGCAGGCAGCTGCAAACGGCTGAGCTCCAGCTCGACACAGTCACGTGCCTCCGCTCTAAACGGAGAGAAGAACTCAAACTCCAGCTAGAAATCTGTGGAACCTGAGCGGATCCTCTCAGAACTGCTGTTAAAACTCTACAGATTCTTCCCTTGGATCTGAATCCACACCGAAGTCCATTACCTTCATCGGCGGTCGCTCGTAGTCGAGTAGGACTGTCCTACTGTCCTTCAGGTGGGCGCAGAGGACATGGGTAGGTTCCCTTCGTGTGGACACCTGCGTCTTTTAACGTGGGAGACCGATGCGCCTGCAGCCGCCACACGTTACGTCACATGTTAGACGCTTTTATCCAAAGAGACTCACATCCTCAACGCTGTGGGCGATCCCCACAGGAGCACTTTGGGGCGAAGCGTCTCAGGGACACAACGACATGCTGACTGCAGTGGGGTTTGAACCTGTGCCCCCCTGATCCCAACACCAACGCACTAGTCCAGCTAAATCCACAGATGTGCGTATCAACTGAACAGAGACGGAAGAACTCAAACCAAACTCCAGTTAGAAATCTGAGCTACCTTTAAGGCAGGGGTGTGAAACTCAATTTCATCGCGGGCCACATTAGCATTATCGTTGCACTCAAAGGGCCGGTTGTAACTATATAAATATACATATATAAATGTATAATATATTTATAAAATAATGTATGATATTACATTATTGCCTCTGAATTGGATTATTATCGGATAGGGTAATAACTTCCTAATTAACTACGTCTGAAAGCAGAAGTCCAGGGCAAATAATTGCAAGTCTCTTCAGTGCCACAAAACGAGATGCATTGTGGGACATGTAGTTTATGGGCAACCTGCTTCTGTATAGTAGCATGTAACCATATAATAAACGTCATATAATCTTTGCAAGCTCTTGCGGGGCCACATGAAATGAAGTCGCGGGCCGGATTTGGCCCCCGGGCCTTGAGTTTGACACCCCTGCTCTAAGGGGTTCATCCACCCTGAGCTGCAGCCGCATGAACAGAACCTCCCGTACATTCTGAACCGGCTGTGAGTGTGTGCACGTGCTCAGTGTGTCTCTGTCTCCTCAGCGTCATCCCGTTGCTGAAGGAGTCCATCGGGATCCTGATGCAGCGAACGCCTCCCTCTCTGGACCAGAAGCTGCCCGAGAGCTACCAGCGGGTCAGTAAGCACTCACATCGCCTCCTTCTTCGCCTCCTACCAAGCCACGAGGCGCCTGAAACAGACGTGTCTCACTCGCTGTCTTTCCCCTATATCCGTGTTGCTCAGTTTGATGAGTTGCGTGTCCTCCGGTGGTTTGGGCGATGTTGTGCAATACTCAAAATAACATGACAAACCTTTCACACATGCAACAAAGAAAAGAGTCAAAGACAAAATAACAAACAATTTAGGTTTGCTTTCTCTCTCTCTATGTTCAGGTTCTATAACTATATATCTATAACTTTGCAGCAGCGGTTGCGTTGTCCGTCATTTTGACAGGATCGTAACATTTCCGTCATAATCCATTATTTATTACCCGTCATTTTAGTTTCATGTTTTAATGATGAGACGTATTTAACGTATGTTCGGGTACTGAGCAGCAAATGCTCATTCCTTCATGCTTTAAAGATTCACACAGAACTTCTGAGGACACGGAGGAACAAAAAGGTGTCGTCACTTTTCATGTCAACACGAACATGAATGATTTATCTGTTCCTGCACTGACAGCCAGCAGAGGGCGCTAACAGCACCACGACCAAATATGAACCATGCCATCGTTTTAAATGAGACGATTACAATCAGAATATGAACAAAACGTTTACAAGAACTCGATCACCTGCTGTCGCCTGAACCCGGTACTCCCGCTTCAACTCCGTGCCCCTTGCTTGCCCCTCTGCCGCCGGCTGAACGCTGTCAGTTGTAGTCTTACTGGCGTGTCCTTCGTCCTCCACCGCATCGATCCCTCTTTCCACCTCGTTGATCCACACCATCACGACCACTGGGCTTATTAGAAAAGCTTCGGACGATCAGCTGCCGGTTAAACAGCGAGGTCAAAAACAAGACTAGACAATAGCTACTTAATATGCACACACGCGCCACCAACTGGACAGGGTGTGAATGACTACATAACAGTTACAGACTACAGGAGAGTAGATCGCCCTCAGTCGACCTGGCCACTAAGGATGTAATATCACGTGGGCCGCTGGTAGGGTTGCCAGAAACTGACCATGATCAAAATCGATTATACGGCAGCCCTGGTGAATAATAATCGATTATTCGACCCCCCCCCCTCCATAATATTCGATTATGGAGACTGTTGCGAATAATCGAATAATCGCTGGTGGACATTTTGGCGCTGAGTTGTGTTCTAACCCGTCAAAATGAAAGACTGCGTGTCTAACTCCTGGTTTTTCTCGAGATGCGTTCAGGTGCAGAAGCTGCAGGGCGTTTACAACCTGCAGGATCCTCACTTCTGGACTTTGTGTACGGACGTTTACATCGGGACGTTAAAACTGCTGGTCGCTCCTGATGCCGACACACGCTGGATCCTCAGCCAGACGCACAACATCTTCACACAGGTACCTGAACGCACCACATCTTCACACAGGTACCTGAACGCACCACACATCTTCACACAGGTACCTGAAAGCACCACAACTTCACACAGGTACCTGAACTCAGCACATCTTCACACAGGTACCTGAACTCACCACATCTTCACACACGTACCTGAACGCACCACATTCACCACATCTTCACACAGGTACCTGAACGCACCACACCTTCACACAGGTACCTGAACGCACCACACCTTCACACAGGTACTTGAACGCACCACACCTTCACACAGGTACCTGAACGCACCACGCCTTCACACAGGTACGTGAACACACCACACATCTTCTATCATGTACCTGAACGCACAACACCACATCTTCACACAGGTACCTGAACGCACCACACCTTCACACAGGTACCTGAACGCACCACACCTTCACACAGGTACCTGAACGCACCACACCTTCACACAGGTACCTGAACGCACCACACCTTCACACAGGTACCTGAACACACCACAACTTCACACAGGTACCTGAACGCACCACATTCACCACATCATCACACAGGTCCCAGAACGCACCACACATCTTCACACAGGTACCTGAACTCACCACATCTTCACACAGGTACCTAAACGCACCACAACTTCACACAGGTACCTGAACTCACCACATCTTCACACAGGTACCTGAACGCACCACACATCTTCACACAGGTACCTGAACGCACCACACATCTTCACACAGGTACCTGAACGCACCACATTCACCAAATCTTCACACATGTACCTGAACGCACCACACCTTCACACAGGTACCTGAACTCACCACATCTTCACACAGGTACCTGAACGCACCACAACTTCACACATGTACCTGAACGCACCACACATCTTCACACAGGTACCTGAACGCACCACATTCACCAAATCTTCACACAGGTACCTGAATGCACCACACATCTTCACACATGTACCTGAACGCACCACACCTTCACACAGGTACCTGAACTCACCACATCTTCACACAGGTACCTGAACGCACCACAACTTCACACAGGTACCTGAACGCACCACACATCTTCACACAGGTACCTGAACGCACCACATTCACCAAATCTTCACACAGGTACCTGAACTCACCACATCTTCACACAGGTACCTGAACGCACCACAACTTCACACAGGTACCTGAACGCACCACACATCTTCACACAAGTACCTCAACGCACCACACATCTTCACAAATCATCATCACACAGGTACCTGAAAGCACCTCACCACAGGTACATGAACAGCCTTCCCTTATAGGTATTTATTTATGTGATTAACCTAGTAGTATTTCTAGTTATTATTTACCTGTGTTGTAGTAGTATAATTAGTATTTACTTACAGAGGTGTAACTGTGTTGCAGTAATATTGAGTGTATGAATGTATTATCTTTGTTTACCTGTGTTTTTTGTATTTGTGGCGTAAACATTATTTCTGTGTTCAGGCTGGAGTTCGGCAACTGTACGTTCAGATTGAGACGGCCTCCATGTAGAAGCCCCGCCTCCTCTGAACACCTGGGACCAATCACCTTTCAGTCTGCTGCAGGTGACCTCCCCCACCTCCCAGAGTCAATGAAGGACAGACAGCGTGCAGTGAGACTGAACTACCAAGATGCTCCAGCCAGAAATGGCCTCTCTCCCCTAATTTCGTTCTTTCTTTTTTACTTACCTGACCCCCCCCACCCTCGCTGCACTTTGTAGACTGGAGCAAAGCATTCTGGGTAAGTGCCTTCATCATGAATCAGAGACAATTTGAGCCCCCCTTCCCTATGACATCACCGGCGTGTGATGTCACTGTTTTTAAAACGTGCCAAATCATGTGACCAGACGGGGGGGTTTCAGTCTTCTTCTTTTTTCAACTGTAATAAATAAATAATTGTTTCTCCGATTATTTCTCGTTATTGATGACATCACAATGTACACACGTTTCTGTTTATAGCACAACCTGGGGACCTGGCTTTTATCTGGGTTTAACAGGACCACAAGTTTTAATGTTGGTCTTCTAATTATTTCTGATGAACGACATCCGGCAGCCTGGTGTGTGTGTGTGGTGTGTGTGTGTGTGTGTGTGTGTGTGGTGTGTGTGTGTGTGTGTGTGTGGTGTGTGTGTGTGTGTGTGTGTGTGTGTGTGTGGTGTGTGTGTGTGTGTGTGTGTGTGTGTGTGTGTGTGGTGTGTGTGTGTGTGTGTGTGTGTGTGTGTATAGGCTTGTTTTACTGTCTTTGTGAGGACCAAGTATTACCATAACATCATAAGAGGACCTTTCAACATTTGATGGTTCAGGTTTATTATTAGACATTTGTAGGACTGTAATTATTTGATTAAACTTTATATAAAGGTGCTTTTGTTGTCAAACGCAAAGAAAAGCAGCAAATCTCAATATTTAAAACGAAGTACAAACTTTAAAGACATTTCTCCATGAAAGAAAACACCCAAATTCAGCATAAAAGTTGTGTATTATTTCTCTTTTACTGTAGGTTTGATGGTTTGTTGTCATGATGGAGTTCTCGCCCAGAGTCAGAGCGTGTTATGAGCAGAAAGTGGAACTCCCGACGGATTTCAGGTCCTTCGAGCATCAGTTTCAGCGTTTAACTTACAATTATCCAATCAAACTTTTCGTCAAATCAAAACATATCCTCTGATATAATGACAAAGAAAAGCAGCACATCTCGACGTTTGAAGGAAGTACAGGCTCCATTTCTCCAAACGCATCATTACCGATAAATAAATCATAAAAGTTGTGGCTTGTTTAATTGTCTTTGTGAGGACCAAGTATTACCATAACCATCATAAGAGGACCTTTGAACATTGTAGGGACAGTGGGACCAATACAGGTATTCTGATGGTTCAGGTTTAAAATTAGACATTTGTAGGACTTCAATTAAACCTGATATAAAATGAGTACGGTGCTTCTCTCTTTGATATATAACAAAGGAAAGCAGCACATCTCGACATCTGAAGGAAGTACACGCTGAGATAAATGAATCATCCAAAAAGTTGTGGGTTATTTCCCTTTTACTGTAGAGGTGGTGGTCCTCACGTGTACCCAGAGTCCGAGTGTGTGTTATGAGCAGAAGGTGGAGCTGTCGATGGACTTCAGGTCCTTCAGAGCGCCTGGTTCGGCGTTGACTCGCAGCATGTCCACCTCCAGCGGGTGCAGATGTCCGGTGACGACCAGCGAATGGAGCGGCTCGCCCAGGTCACATGACAGCAGCTGGCGCAACGTCCCGGTGCGGATCAGCTGGTCGTCTGCACCGAGCCGAGCGACGCCGACACACACCGTGTCCTCCGTCACTCCTGGAGGGGAAACATAGGCATGATGTATATATGTTCATTTCTTATTTTAAAGTTACTTAACTGTATAACCTTTGATTGTATTAACCTCTAATCTGTGCTGTCCTGAAACTATCTTCTCTCGTGAGTTCAATAATACATCCGATAACCAACACTTTGAATGATGTTTCCAGTTTTACCTACTTATAAAACTTGGGAAAAGGTTTCTAAATATTACTTTTGAACCGGTGGATTTTATTACTTATAACACCCAAAAACTCCTCGTATGGTTTTAGCAAATATTTACTCTGAAGAATTTTCCTATTTTTAATCAAATATATAAAATGTTTTCCTGACGATGCTACTTTCTTTAATAAGACGTTTCTTGAATTGCTGTAATGATTTATTTCCCCCGAAGGGCAACTCTTAATCTCGAGTCAACAGTTCAGTGTGTGTGTGTGTGTGTGTGTGTGGTTTGACCAACGATGTCTTTGCTAACATCCCAAATACACCTGATGTTGTTTTTGTTGACACCAACAACAGGGAGGTGCTATGTGTTCCCTTAAGGCTGCTGCTTAGCCGTGTGGAGAAGGAGGCGCTGCGTGTTCCCTTAAGGCTGCTGCTTAGCCGTGTGGAGAAGGAGGCGCTGCGTGTTCCCTTAAGGCTGCTGCTTAGCCGTGTGGAGAAGGAGGTGCTGCGTGTTCCCTTAAGGCTGTTGCTTAGCCGTGTGGAGAGGAGGTGCTGCGTGTTCCCTTAAGGCTGCTGCTTAGCCGTGTGGAGAAGGAGGTGCTGCGTGTTCCCTTAAGGCTGCTGCTTAGCCGTGTGGAGAAGGAGATGCTGTGTGTTCCCTTAAGGCTGCTGCTTAGCCGTGTGGAGAAGGAGGTGCTGTGTGTTCCCTTAAGGCTGCTGCTTAGCCGTGTGGAGAAGGAGGTGCTGTGTGTTCCCTTAAGGCTGCTGCTTAGCCGTGTGGAGAGGGAGGTGCTGTGTGTTCCCTTAAGGCTGCTGCTTAGCCGTGTGGAGAGGGAGGTGCTGTGTGTTCCCTTAAGGCTGCTGCTTAGCCGTGTGGAGAAGGAGATGCTGTGTGTTCCCTTAAGGCTGCTGCTTAGCCGTGTGGAGAAGGAGGTGCTGTGTGTTCCCTTAAGGCTGCTGCTTAGCCGTGTGGAGAAGGAGGTGCTGTGTGTTCCCTTAAGGCTGCTGCTTAGCCGTGTGGAGAAGGAGGTGCTGTGTGTTCCCTTAAGGCTGCTGCTTAGCCGTGTGGAGAGGGAGGTGCTGTGTGTTCCCTTAAGGCTGCTGCTGCTTAGCCGTGTGGAGAGGGAGGTGCTGTGTGTTCCCTTAAGGCTGCTGCTTAGCCGTGTGGAGAGGGAGGTGCTGTGTGTCCCCTTAAGGCTGCTGCTTAGCCATGTGGAGAAGGAGGTGCTGTGTGTTCCCTTAAGGCTGCTGCTTAGCCGTGTGGAGAAGGAGGCGCTGTGTGTTCCCTTAAGGCTGCTGCTTAGCCGTGTGGAGAAGGAGGTGCTGTGTGTTCCCTTAAGGCTGCTGCTTAAGCTGCTGCTTAGCCGTGTGGAGAAGGAGGTGCTGTGTGTTCCCTTAAGGCTGCTGCTTAGGCTGCTACTTAGCCGTGTGGAGAGGGAGGTGCTGTGTGTTCCCTTAAGGCTGCTGCTTAGCCGTGTGGAGAAGGAGGTGCTGCGTGTTCCCTTAAGGCTGCTGCTTAGCCGTGTGGAGAAGGAGGTGCTGCGTGTTCCCTTAAGGCTGCTGCTTAGCCGTGTGGAGAAGGAGGCGCTGCGTGTTCCCTTAAGGCTGCTGCTTAGCCGTGTGGAGAAGGAGGTGCTGTGTGTTTCCTTAAGGCTGCTGCTTAGCCGTGTGGAGAAGGAGGTGCTGTGTGTTCCCTTAAGGCTGCTGCTTAGCCGTGTGGAGAAGGAGGTGCTGTGTGTTCCCTTAAGGCTGCTGCTTAGCCGTGTGGAGAAGGAGGTGCTGTGTGTTCCCTTAAGGCTGCTGCTTAGCCGTGTGGAGAAGGAGGTGCTGTGTGTTCCCTTAAGGCTGCTGCTTAGCCGTGTGGAGAAGGGAGGTGCTGTGTGTTTCCTTAAGGCTGCTGCTTAGCCGTGTGGAGAGGGAGGTGCTGTGTGTCCCCTTAAGGCTGCTGCTTAGCCGTGTGGAGAAGGAGGTGCTGTGTGTTCCCTTAAGGCTGCTGCTTAGCCGTGTGGAGAAGGAGGTGCTGTGTGTTCCCTTAAGGCTGCTGCTTAGCCGTGTGGAGAAGGAGGTGCTGTGTGTTCCCTTAAGGCTGCTGCTTAAGGCTGCTACTTAGCCGTGTGGAGAGGGAGGTGCTGTGTGTTCCCTTAAGGCTGCTGCTTAAGGCTGCTACTTAGCCGTGTGGAGAGGGAGGTGCTGTGTGTTCCCTTAAGGCTGCTGCTTAAGGCTGCTACTTAGCCGTGTGGAGAGGGAGGTGCTGTGTGTTCCCTTAAGGCTGCTGCTTAGCCGTGTGGAGAGGGAGGTGCTGCGTGTTCCCTTAAGGCTGCTGCTCTGATATATTTGATTCCCCGTCTTACGTAATGTAATTTGTGGAACCAAATAAAGTATTCAAGTGTGTGTGTGTGTGTCTCACCCAGCTCCCCCCCCCTCCTCCCTCCTCCTCTCGATGATCTGGATCAGCTGATCTGCAGCCTGACCGACCGTCATGAAGCGCGGCGGCTCGAAGATCTTTTTCCCTCTGAAAAGAAACCAATCGTTATCGAACACGATATCTCGTGAAATAACACGTATTATAATCAGTCCGTCTGGATCTCACCTCATCATGTTCTCCACGCTCTGCTCTTTCACTTTAATATCTGTCCACACAAACATCAGATCAATATTCCGTATATCCAGTTTAATACATTTTTATGAATTCAAACTATGACTTTCATGACTTTTGACAAATGATCAGATGCATTTGTGTTATATCCTACACTCTGACCTTTTAGACTGACGTTACAATGACATGTTTATCAAATATTATACTCTCACATTGAAGACTTTTTATTAAACCAACACATGAGGATAGGGGACGGAGATGGATCTCTGGTTTTATTGACTTTTATTCCCCCGATAAATATAAAGAACCAGCTGTGACTCTCTCACACACACACACACACACACACATCATTACATTAGGCTGGGTACCCCCCCCCACCACGGTTAGTTTAGGGTCCCCTGGGTGTCTGAGTGGGCAGATAGATTAATGATGGTCTGAATAAACAGACACCGTGTGTGTGTGTGTGTGTGTGTGTGTGTGTGTGTGTGTGTGTGTGTGTGTGTGTGTGTGTGTGTGTGTGTGTGTGTGTGTGTGTGTGTCTCACCCAGCAGGCAGAGTGTGTGTTGTCCAGCTTTCCTGTTTTTACAGATTTTGTCGTAGAAACTCTCGGGTTTCCACGTCTCCGTCCAGAACACCAACGACACCGTCTCCCCGAAGTTATACAGCTACACACACACACACACACACACACACACACACACACACACACACACACACACACACACACCACACCACACACACACGACACACACACACACACGCACCACACGCACACACACACACACACACACACACCCACACACACACACACACACACACAACACCTTTAGTTGAATTATATGTTAAGACTTTTATATTTTGTAAATTTGGATCCAATATGACGTTTTTTCGCAGTCATTTATAATATTCTTTCTACATTTTGCATCTGGATAACGAATAGATAATAATTCATATATAAATACATAAAAACAGGGAAGGTTTAAACTATAAAATATTGTTTTAAATCTGTATTCCTCAGTTTGTTCAGCTCATAAAGAGTCATGTGGTGAGGGAGCGTCTCATTAGCATAGCCCCGCCCCTCATTAGCATATTAACGAGCTCCCACTCAGTGCACAGCTGGGTCCTGCGCTCCGATTGGCTGCTGTGACAGCTCAGTTATTGATGACCTATCAGCAGATGGTGAGAGGTCCCTGAACGCACCGCGCTGTAATCTTATTCTGTGAGGAACTGAAGTAGTGAAATACAAGTACTGCAGTATCGAGTACAATAAATACCTCTGAGGTGTAGTGGAGAGGAAGTATAAAGTACAAGTACCTCAGAACTGCGTTTAATACGTACTTTAGTTGGATAGATGGATAGATATATAAATGTAATGTAATGTACTCATTTTTAATTGATTGAGTACCTGAAGGCCACAGCAGCCAACGGCGTTCATGATGGAGGCGTTGTGGATGACTTTGTACGGTATCCCAGCATGCACTGCTCTCAGCACCAGGTCACTGTGGGTGGTGGCTCTGCAGGAGAAACATATCAATACAAATTATTATGTAAGAAAACATAATATGTTTACAGGGAATTACACCACATACTGATATACACCTGAACATCAGCAGGAGAGGACTCTTTAAAGTATAGAGGACTCTTTAAAGTAGAGACGCTACATACTCAAATACACCTGAACATCAGCAGGAGAGGACTCTTTAAAGTAGAGACGCTACATACTCATATACACCTGAACATCAGCAGGAGAGGACTCTTTAAAGTATAGAGGACTCTTTAAAGTAGAGACGCTACATACTGATATACACCTGAACATCAGCAGGAGAGGACTCTTTAAAGTAGATACACTACATACTGATATACACCTGAACATCAGCAGGAGAGGACTCTTTAAAGTAGAGACACTACATACTGATATACACCTGAACATCAGCAGGAGAGGACTCTTTAAAGTAGAGACACTACATACTGATATACACCTGAACATCAGCAGGAGAGGACTCTTTAAAGTAGAGACACTACATACTGATATACACCTGAACATCAGCAGGAGAGGACTCTTTAAAGTAGAGACACTACAGACTGACATACACCTGGACATCAGCAAGAGAGGACTCTTTAAAGTAGAGACACTATATACTGATATACACCTGAACATCAGCAGGAGAGGACTCTTTAAAGTAGAGACACTACATACTGATATACACCTGAACATCAGCAGGAGAGGACTCTTTAAAGTAGAGACACTACATACCGATATACACCTGAACATCAGCAGGAGAGGACTCTTTAAAGTAGAGACTGATATACAGCTAGTAGCTGCGTCTTTGAGTCTAAACACGAAGGTTTTAACGAGAGATGAAAACCCCGTCTCATATTCCTGCTGACCCTCGGAGTGATGCTGAGGTCTGAACAGATTAAAGATGGCTTTTACTCTCCTCTCTCTTCATGTAAACTGTAACCCAGCGCTCACATGACCACACGTGCGCTCTGTCATTACCTCCCAGCTGGTGTTTGGGGAGAAACGAGCAGGAATGAGAGTGTGGTCAGTTTAAAGAGTGCTGACGCAGCAGAACTGGATCAATACGAGCTGCAGATGCTACGTGTCTGAAAACTGCACAAACTGCACATCAAGCCCTCAGGATTATAGAAGACGCCCATCACCCCAGAAACCAGCTGTTCTGGTCCCGCAGCATCAGGACTGAAACCAGCTGTTCTGGTCCTGCAGCATCAGGACTGAAACCAGCTGTTCTGGTCCCGCAGCATCAGGACTGAAACCAGCTGTTCTGGTCCCGCAGCATCAGGACTGAAACCAGCTGTTCTGGTCCCGCAGCATCAGGACAGAAACCAGCTGTTCTGGTCCCGCAGCATCAGGACTGAAACCAGCTGTTCTGGTCCTGCAGCATCAGGACTGAAACCAGCTGTTCTGGTCCTGCAGCATCAGGACTGAAACCAGCTGTTCTGGTCCCGCAGCATCAGGACTGAAACCAGCTGTTCTGGTCCTGCAGCATCAGGACTGAAACCAGCTGTTCTGGTCCTGCAGCATCAGGACTGAAACCAGCTGTTCTGGTTCCGCAGCATCAGGACTGAAACCACCAGACTCAGGGACAGCTTCATCCCACAGGCCAGAAGACTGCTAAACACCTGCACTTTGAAACAACGTCCATAACATGTGTTAGAAACATATCCCTGGTCACCGGCTTGAGCTTCAACCTCAGGATCCATGTATCTGTGATCCTCTCAAGAATGGAAGTAGTCAAAATCAAAATATCTTGACTTTTACTCAAAAATCTCCAAAATTCTGAGTTTTTCTAAAATATCTGACTTTTTCAAAAAATCTCAACTCTGGCTTTCTCACACGAATCTCAAAAAGATCAAACTTTTTCTCAAAAAATTCTGACTTTTTCTCAAAAATCAAAAAATTCGGACTTTTTCGCAAAATATCAAAATTATGAGTTTTTCGAAATACTTAATAATCCCTGGTCTCCGGCTTGAGCTTCAATCTCAGGATCCATGTATCTGTGATCCTCTCCAGAATGGAAGGAGTCATCACATACAGAGCACTAGTTCCTGAGCAGTGTCCTTCACATGCTGATATCAAGAGAGGGGTTGCGTTCCGATAATCCAAAAATCAGCTCCTAAATTCTATCCCTATCGTCTATCCCTTGACCTCTGAGTGAAAGGTCACGGGGTTAAGGGATAGTGGATAGGAGAATTCAAAAGGACTTAGGAGAAGAGACTGCGGTGCTTTAGAGAATCGACTGCACTTTCACTATCCCACGTGTTTCTGATGCGCCAGCGGACGTCCTGAATGTGCGTCTGCTGCTGTGGGGGTAACCATGGAAACTACAGTTTCTCTATACAGCGGACTACAACATGGATGTTCAATAAGAACGAGGGACTGCTGTGAACTCATCTAGAGACTCTGCACCGTGCTCTGATGCTGCTGCTCTGCTTTATGAACGAGACAACAGAGAAACATATTCTTCAGGACCAAAGCTGGAACTGAAATAAAAAAGGAAAGTGAAACTTCTGCTCGTCTCCCCTCTCCCTCCGGTCCACATTAATACAAATGATCCAATACGTATGATTGATGAACTAAAGATCTTAAATCAATACAGATGTATTTATTATAAACGTTAGTCCTTAACATCTGTCTCTGTGTGTATCACCATTCAGACATCTTTAGAAGTTGAACAAACCCCACACAGCTCAGTGAAGACTGAGAGACTTCATTTGATCATTTCAGTGAAAACTAACGTTCATATTTCTCTCTTTGTTATAATACTGATGAACGTTCAGAACAAAGCACTTTGCAACTTACCACCTATGTTTTAAAATGCTTAATAAGCACCGTCACTTTCATGATATCATTTCTCCCTCATAATCGTTTGTTTCAGTGAACGGCCGACTGTTGAGTGACGTCAAATGCTGCGGCTGCAATGCATTGTGGGGCAGCATTTTCTCCTCTCCTCTCGGTGAGGGAGGTCCAGTGGTTCCTAAGCTAAAGGAGGCTATAAAGGAAGCTTGAAACCTCCTTTCCTTTCATCTAGAGAACCAGCTCTTATCGTGGCTGCCACTGAGGGACCTCCGGGTCCTTTCACTCCGTGAGGAAGGGTCCTCAGCTAAAGGGACTATTGGAACGCAGCCAGGGAGTTACACAGCTGCAGTTGATGTCTTTGTAGCATGCTACTCTCATGTTGGAGGAGGACACTCAGTGTTCTCCTCCAACATTCATCTGTTTGCAACTTACAAATTATTTATCTAATATATCATATTCCAATTACTTGTATATAGACTCTCCTTGCACTATTTATATTCTATTTTATTCTATTTTATCTGTTTTATTGTGTTGCTCAGTTGGAGGAGCCTGGGACCTGAACACGTAGTAAACTGGGAGCACTCAGCTGTTACAGTGGTGTCTTGTTGGACGGGGCTTCTTTTGACATGTCCATCCTGTCCCTACTCCGTTTCATTTTGCACTACCTTTAGTTGTATTTTGTCCTTTCTATAACGTGTTGCTCTGCTGGAGGAGCCTGGGCCCTCAGGTGCTCATGTGCTCATATCCACACTGCAGCTACGACCACATGAGGACGAAAGCCTTGCGTCTTTTGTCTCACCCGAACGGGTCGCCCACCACCAGGAACGCCACGTCCGTCACGTCAGCGTCCTTCAGGATCTCGTCCGCCTGCTGCTCCACCAGATCCCTGTCCGCCAGGATCAGAGGCATCCCATAATACTCCTCCTGGGAAGAAGCACAGGCAGACGGTGTGAGGGGGGGGTGGCAGGAACAGTCGGAGTAGTTAAGTGTTTATAAGTCAGTTCATAATAAAGGATGTCATAGAAAAGTGAAACAAAGTCATCATATAAAATCTCATTTTGAATAAATCATAGAAAGTCCGTAACCGTCCGGTATCGAGAGGCTAACGTGCGAGTGTTTGTTTCATCTGATTCTGTGCAAAGACTAATAATCCACCAAAATCAATGTTGTTGCAAATCTTTGGTCTTTAATCCAAGACTGTGAAGAAAAGCCGACCAACATCCACTATACGGAGAATAACTGCCTTTCTGTGCATGTTTTTCATAGAAAACGCAAATTCATGTTTTCAAACTGGCAGTTAAATGGTTAACATCCTGAACATAATTTGGTATTTTTGATCAGGACTGAAATTGATTGAAAGATTTAAACCCAAACAGTTCAAACAAATATTAATCTGTTATCATTTTCCAGCAGTTTTTGGAAGTGGACATGTGTGACTTTTTTGTTTAATCTGATTCTGTGCAAAAACTAATAATGCTAAATAATCAATGTTGTTGCTAATCTTCGACATATCCAAGACTGTGATACAAAGAGCCGGTCCCCGGGTATGTCTTTTTTGGAAAATAACTAATTTGACTAATTACTAATTGACTAGAATGACTAATTTGCGCGGTCCAATCGAGCGATACCGGAGGGCTCAACAATATGATATAGTTCGTCAAATCCTAAAGACTGATCACAATGCTGTTTAAATCAATCATGATCTCTCTATACAAAGCCAGAGCATGTTATTGCAGAAAACTCGTCAAAATTCCAATGTCATAAAAATACAAAATAAGTCATGATAAAATAATATTTCAAAAAATTCATAAAAAATAAAATATATAATAAAAAGTCATAAATCAAAAACAGCAATAATGAATTGGTAGGTTATGAAAAGTAATACAAGTATTCCAAATAAATGTTATTAAAGTTATATATATATATGTATTATAATGTATTGTATAATATGTCATGAAAATCCTAAAAAGTCCTAATATGACAAAAAGTCATAATATCAAACCAGAGAAGTAATATGTGAAAAAGAAAATCATAAAACGTCCCATGTTATGAACTACCTGTTGTCAGAGGTAGGAGAAGTACTCAGATATTGTACTTAAAAGTAAAAGTAGAAGTACACATAGCTTAACATTGAAATACTCAAGTAAAGTACAAGTACCTGGACATTGTACCTATGTACATGTCCTACAGTAGGTTACTCTACACCTCTAAGGGTTTATCTGCGAAGCCTTTAATGTGTGATTCTCTGTCCTGGAGCATGGAGGGAGCAACCTCCCCGGAACCTCCCCGGAACCTCCCGGGACAGATCAGTGTGGTGTGAAGTCCTCACCAGAGCCTCCTTCCCCACGGTGAGGATGGAGGTGTAGGCCTCCAGGTAGACCCGGCTGCAGCCCCTCACGGCCGCCAGACCCTTCACCGTGATGTCCGTCGCGTCACCGAGCCCCAGCCCCACCAGGTACAGCATGCTGGCCCGCAGATACTCAACTAAAACGAATTAAAAACACTTTAATTTCAAGTTTATTTCTGTCTGTTTCTGCTTTCACGTGTAGTCTCACTGGACACACTGGAATACGGCATGTCGTAAACTGTTTACGTTCACTACAGCTACAGCCAAGTTACGTTTCTGTTCCGCGTGCGTACCAAACTCCATTCACAAATCCTCATATTTAATAAAAGCATTGATTGTTTCAGAGCTTTACGCAGATAAAGAAATAACTTATTTATATGTTTTCTTGTTCATGAAAAGGCCCTCTTTAATTCGGCGTACTTATAATTAGGATCTGTTCATTTGTGATGAAATTAATAACATGTGTTTTTCTGTTGTTGCCCTCCAACACCTCCGATTTCAGGGCAGATATCATGTTAAAATAAATCAAACCATGGATTTTATTACAGCCGAACTAAAGAGAATCTTATTAAAGTTGTGAATACAGTGGTAAATGTGTGTTACTGTCTGATCACATAGTAGAGCCAAACTCTGTGGAAAAATATTCATATTTATATTTTTATTTTACATGTCCCACAATCAACACGTCTTTAATTCGAGGCAGGAGTTGTGTAAAATAACTAAGTAGATTTACTCAAGTACTGTACTTGTACCAGAACTGAGTATACTTCTACTTTTACTCAAGTAGGCTACAAGATCTGAGTAGGCCTACTTCTACTGTTTCTCAACTAAAAGATCTGAGTACTTCTACTTTACTCAAGTACAAGATCTGAGTACTTCTACTTTACTCAAGTACAATATCTGAGTGCTTTGTGCACCTCTGGAAGTAGTTGTGATTGATTAAATAACAATAAAATACTAACCCTATGTGTGACCACCTTAAACAGAAAAGACGAAACAAGGATCTGAAAGAAGTGACTCAACATGTAACACAACCCACAATGAAACAAACACACAATTGACATGGATACAAATATATTGTTTATTTACAATAAACGAGAAGACTTCTCAGACATATAGATTCACCCAGAGGCAGAGATGGTGAAACATGTTTTATTCGTGCATTGATTCCATGACATGTCCGCAAACATCTTAGTCCTCATCCAAGAGTTTATTTGACCAACTCTGTCTGTTTGTGTCTGAGATGTATCCTAAGTATCATTACATAACACCTCATTTGCATATTTAAACATGACATGTCCACTTGCTAAATATTGTGTTATTAGTTAGTTAGTTATATTATTAGTTAGTTATTATGTTAGTAATTAAGTGGTGGGGAGGGTTTCATGGTGATATCCCTTAGTTACACCTACTGTCTCCTGATTGGCTCTCCTCGGTCACATGTCCCTCTCTGGGTCTCCATGGTGACGGCGGCGGCAGCGCGGCGTGTGAAAGTAGTTGTGAATGAGACGGTGGGAAACCCTCCTCTCTCTCTCTCTCTCCTCTCTCTCTCTCTCTCTCTCTCTCTCTCTCTCTCTCTCTCTCCCTCTCTCTCCACTTGTTGTGGTAAACAAGCCTCTCTGGACCACGTGACCCCCCCCCAGCCTTTCAACTGGAGACCAGTTAATGAGTGGTGGGGGGGAGCTGGTTATATAATGGGCTCTTCTGCTTCTCGGGTCCGTGTAGGATGGGTGAGGAAGGGGTGAGGAAGGGGTGAGGGAGGGGTGAGGGAGGGTCTTTTGTTGCGGTGTTTCAGGGCTTGTTCAGCTCCAGTCATCCGGAGAACATGGAGAACATCTCTGTTAACTGTTTCTGCAGAACATCCTGAACCCGAGGAAACTCTTTAAATCAGGAAACATTTATCACAAGGGTCACTTTCAAAGAGAGTACATTTTGAAATCATGAAACAAGACACTTTAAAAAAGTTAAATCAGGACAAAAATACAGAGGCCGACCGACCGGTGTGAACGTGCTCAAACAAACCTCTTCCATCGGGAGGAACTCGCTGCAGCTTCAGAGAGGATGCAGATATAAAAACACAAAGGTTCCTCATGAAGAAACATCTCCAGCACCACGTGCAGCGTTTAGAGAACACCCAGCAGCTTGAGGAGACATGGCAGCGTTTAGAGAACATCCCAGCAGCTTGAGGAGACATGGCAGCGTTTAGAGAACACCCAGCAGCTTGAGGAGACATGGCAGCGTTTAGAGAACATCCAGCAGCTTGAGGAGACATGGCAGCGTTTAGAGAACATCCAGCAGCTTGAGGAGACATGGCAGCGTTTAGAGAACATCCAGCAGCTTGAGGAGACATGGCAGCGTTTAGAGAACACCCAGCAGCTTGAGGAGACATGGCAGCGTTTAGAGAACATCCAGCAGCTTGAGGAGACACGGCAGCGCTTTAGAGAACACTCAGCAGCTTGAGGAGACATGGCAGCGTTTAGAGGACATCCAGCAGCTTGAGGAGACATGGCAGCGTTTAGAGAACATCCAGCAGCTTGAGGAGACATGGCAGCGTCTAGAGAACATCCAGCAGCTTGAGGAGACATGGCAGCGTTTAGAGAACATCCAGCAGCTTGAGGAGACATGGCAGCGTTTAGAGAACATCCAGCAGCTTGAGGAGACATGGCAGCGTTTAGAGAACATCCAGCAGCTTGAGGAGACATGGCAGCGTTTAGAGAACATCCAGCAGCTTGAGGAGACATGGCAGCGTTTAGAGAACATCCAGCAGCTTGAGGAGACATGGCAGCGTTTAGAGAACATCCAGCAGCTTGAGGAGACATGGCAGCGTTTAGAGAACATCCAGCAGCTTGAGGAGACATGGCAGCGTTTAGAGAACATCCAGCAGCTTGAGGAGACATGGCAGCGTTTAGAGAACATCCAGCAGCTTGAGGAGACATGGCAGCGTTTAGAGAACATCCAGCAGCTTGAGGAGACATGGCAGCGTTTAGAGAACATCCAGCAGCTTGAGGAGACATGGCAGCGTTTAGAGAACATCCAGCAGCTCGAGGAGACATGACAGCGTTTAGAGAACATCCCAGCAGCTCGAGGAGACATGGCAGCGTTTAGAGAACATCCCAGCAGCTTGAGGAGACATGGCAGCGTTTAGAGAACATCCAGCAGCTTGAGGAGACATGGCAGCGTTTAGAGAACATCCAGCAGCTTGAGGAGACATGGCAGCGTTTAGAGAACATCCAGCAGCTTGAGGAGACATGGCAGCGTTTAGAGAACATCCAGCAGCT
Organism: Champsocephalus esox; assembly: GCA_036324585.1. Lineage (NCBI taxonomy): Eukaryota > Metazoa > Chordata > Actinopteri > Perciformes > Channichthyidae > Champsocephalus > Champsocephalus esox. The sequence goes on from CM070484.1 coordinate 45,595,181, forward strand.
TGAGGAGACATGGCAGCGTTTAGAGAACATCCAGCAGCTTGAGGAGACATGGCAGCGTTTAGAGAACATCCAGCAGCTTGAGGAGACATGGCAGCGTGTAGAGAACACCCAGCAGCTCGAGGAGACATGGCAGCGTTTAGAGAACATCCAGCAGCTTGAGGAGACATGGCAGCGTTTAGAGAACATCCAGCAGCTTGAGGAGACATGGCAGCGTTTAGAGAACACTCAGCAGCTTGAGGAGACATGGCAGCGTTTAGAGAACATCCAGCAGCTTGAGGAGACATGGCAGCGTTTAGAGAACATCCAGCAGCTGAGGAGACATGGCAGCGTTTAGAGAACATCCAGCAGCTTGAGGAGACATGGGACAGCGTTTAAGAGAACATCCAGCAGCTGAGGAGACATGGCAGCGTTTAGAGAACACCCAGCAGCTTGAGGAGACATGGCAGCGTCAACTGAAAGCTGCAGAAACCAGACGCTGAAGAAGCTCAGACACAGCGGAGACCAGGGGACACTAAAGAGTGACGCACACAGCTGGGAGACCAGGGGACACTAAAGAGTGACGCACACAGCTGGGAGACCAGGGGACACTAAAGAGTGACGCACACAGCTGGGAGACCAGGGGACACTAAAGAGTGACGCACACAGCTGGGAGACCAGGGGATACTAAAGAGTGACGCACACAGCTGGGAGACCAGGGGACACTAAAGAGTGACGCACACAGCTGGAGACCAGGGGACACTAAAGAGTGACGCACACAGCTGGGAGACCAGGGGTACACTAAAGAGTGACGCACACAGCTGGAGACCAGGGGACACTAAAGAGTGACGCACACAGCTGGGTGACCAGGGGGACACTAACATTACTTTAAGGGAACATAGCATTACTTTAAGGGAACTTAACATTACTTTAAGGGAACTTAACATTACTTTAAGGGAACTTAACATTACTTTAAGGGAGCATAACATTACTTTAAGGGAACTTAACATTACTTTAAGGGAACATAACATTACTTTAAGGGAACATAACATTACTTTAAGGGAATTTAACATTACTTTAAGGGAACTTAACATTACTTTAAGGGAACTTAACATTACTTTAAGGGAGAATAACATTACTTTAAGGGAACTTAACATTACTTTAAGGGAACATCACATTACTTTAAGGGAACATAACATTACTTTAAGGGAACTTAACATTACTTTAAGGGAGAATAACATTACTTTAAGGGAACTTAACATTACTTTAAGGGAACATAACATTACTTTAAGGGAACATAACATTACTTTAAGGGAACATAACATTACTTTAAGGGAACATAACATTACTTTAAGGGAACATAACATTACTTTAAGGGAGCATGTGCACTCTGAACTTACAGAGAGGGATGCTTAAAGAAGCATTGTAATAATTAGGTTCAAAAAGGTAAACAAAGATGGCGGATAGCTTCTTCCTGTCTTTGTTTCAGGAAAGCTGTAGAGTCTGTAGGACAGTACCACCATGATGATGATGATGATGATGATGATGGTGATGATGATGATGATGATGATGGTGATGGTGATGATGATGGTGATGATGATGATGATGATGATGGTGATGGTGATGATGATGATGATGATGATGGTGATGATGATGATGATGATGATGATGATGATGATGATGATGATGATGATGATGATGATGATGATGATGATGATGATGAAGACCATGTTAAACAGGTGTTTGTGGCTGCAGGTAAAAAGCAGGTTAATGAGACGTTTTGTTTCGTTTCTCCAAATTTGAGTCTTTAATTGGACGATTTCCTGGAAACTGAATCTTTATGCAACACGTTCGCTCACGAGGGTGAGGAGGGTGAGGAGGGTGAGGAGGGTGAGGAGGGTGAGGAGGCCCTGGTTTCTTTGTGGCTCCCACAGAAAACATCTCCAATTACAGGACAAAGCCGGCTCATTCAGGCCAGCAGCTCCAACTCTGCAGCTTTGCATGTCTAATGAGCGCGCCGCTGAATGCTAAGAGGCCTCGACACCCCCATCCTCCCCCTGTCTCCCCCATGTCCCCCTGTACCCCTCTACAGTGGGACATCCAGGCTGGGTCTTCTCTCAAACCTCCTTCTCTGCAGCAAAACTACCAACAACACACAGTCAGAGAGATCTGAGCCTTCCATGCGTGAGAGATAATCGCTGAATCAGCTTCGAGGCCGCTCAGAAACGTGTTCTCCTTGGTCCATGCTAAATGCTTCACCAAATACTACACCAGTATTCCTGAAGATTGGACCAGAGGTTTTTCTGTAATCATGCAAACAAAGAAAACACAAAAAACCTGCTGAAAACTCTTTGACGAGTAAAATCTGATCCTCAAACTCTCAGAAATGTTCTCTTCACTTTGGTGCTAACATGTCAAATAACAACTTAACTATAACTAATCCCTTCATGCCGACATCCCAACATCCCTTATCCCTCTCCATTACCCGGACATCCCTTATCCCTTCACTCCTTATCCCTTATCCCTTATCCCTCTCCATTACCCGGACATCCCTTATCCCTTCACCCCTTATCCCTTATCCCTTATCCCTCTCCATTACCCGGACATCCCTTATCCCTTCACCCCTTATCCCTTATCCCTTATCCCTCATCCATTACCCGGAAATCCCTTATCCCTTCACCCTTCACCCTCATCCCTACATCCCTCATCCATTACCCAGACATCCCTTATCCCTTATCCCTCATCCATTACCCGGATATCCCTTATCCCTCATCCATTACCCGTACATCCCTTATCCCTTCACCCCTCATCCCTACATCCCTTATCCCTCATCCCTTATCTCTCATCCATTACCCGGACATCCCTTATCCCTTCACCCCTCATCCCTACATCCCTTATCCCTCATCCCTTATCTCTCATCCATTACCCGTACATCCCTTATCCCTTCACCCCTCATCCCTACATCCCTTATCCCTCATCCCTTATCTCTCATCCATTACCCGGACATCCCTTATCCCTCATCCATTACCCGGACATCCCTTATCCCTTCACCCCTTATCCCTTATCCCTCATCCATTACCCGGACATCCCTTATCCCTTATCCCTACATCCCTTATCCCTTCACCCCTCATCCCTACATCCCAACATCCCTTATCCCTTCACCCCTCATCCCTACATCCCTTATCCCTTATCCCTCATCCATTACCCGGACATCCCTTATCCCTTCACCCCTCATCCCTCATCCCTTATCCCTCATCCATTACCCGGACATCCCTTATCCCTTCACCCCTCATCCCTCATCCCTTATCCCTCATCTATTACCCGGACATCCCTTATCCCTTCCCTCATCCCTTATCTCTTCCCCGGCTCTACCTGTCTCCATTCACATTTTAAATGTCTCATTCATTTTATAAATTCTTTTGAGGAAATGAAAATGACCTTGTAAATGTCAGAGTAAGTTGGTGTTGTCCATCTGTGCTAACATACGTAGCATCAGCCTATTTGCCCCTATTATCTCAGACCGCAGTTTAAACTGTGTACTAAAAAACTGTTAAGTGTCTCATCAATCTTTTATTGAGATGGATAAAACTCTAAGTACTTCCCGCAGCAGCTAAGGACGTCCTTTACTTAAATATTCTATTGATCTGAACTCCAGTGAACTTCCTGGTGAGTCAGTGGACGGTCACAGTTTACTGTTAATGCAGATTAACTCTTATTTATCCAATGGAGTCTTTAAATAGAACAGAGATATAATATCAGGGTTCTGCCTACACCGGGGTCTACACCGGGGTCTACACCGGGGTCTACACCGGGGTCTACACCGGGGTCTACACCGTGGTCTACACCGGGGTCTACACCGTGGTCTACACCGGGGTCTACACCGTGGTCTACACCGGGGTCTACACCGGGGTCTACACCGTGGTCTACACCGGGGTCTACACGGGGTCTACACCGGGGTCTACACCGGGGTCTACACCGGGGTCTACACCGTGGTCTACACCGGGGTCTACACCGTGGTCTACACCGGGGTCTACACCGGGGTCTACACCGTGGTCTACACCGGGGTCTACAACGGGGTCTACACCGGGGTCTACACCGGGGTCTACACCGGGGTCTACACCGTGGTCTACACCGGGGTCTACACCGGGGTCTACACCGGGGTCTACACCGGGGTCTACACCGGGGTCTACACCGTGGTCTACACCGGGGTCTACACGGGTAGCAGGAGCGCCTTCTCACTCTCAGCGCGCGCCCTCAAACTAAAATGCAGATTTTCCCCGTAAAATGTGACAATATTTATTTTCGTCCAAAAACTGTATAATGACTCCAGCAATCTGAGAATCCAACAGCGCGTCAGACGGCAGACACAGCTTTGTGTTTACGTTGTTGTTTACGTCACGTTGTTGTTTACGTCATGGCCTTTATATATGCAGTCTATGGTCATGACATCTTGTATACGGGCGTCATGTTCTCGAGAGAATTGGTGTATCTTATAAACAAGATCAGAGACGCAGAACTCGTATATTCCTAGAGAAAGCCCCGACTGGAAAACAATAAAGCCAGAAAGACGTCCTTTCGAATGTGAAAGGTTTCTGCTTCTCAGTTCTTCTCAGTTCCGGCTCTGCTCGAGTTCAACAGCAAGCCGCAGAGTCTGAACATTTCCATTTGTGGTTGAGGAATTTACCAGGAATGATCAGAAGCTGAGTAATAATAAAACGGAGAGGGAACGTTTCACAAAGACCAACTCGTACTTTCAGACCGGCTGCACTTCACTGATGAAACCTGACCGTGGAAACACGGGATAAGATCCAAGGAACAGCTGTGACGTCTTCTTCTGTGGTGTTTGTTGTGAACGCTGGAACTCCAGACACACACAACACACAGATTAACTACACACTGGCACACACACACACACACACACACACAGCATAACTACACACTGGCACACACACACACACACACACACACACAGATACCCTCCCCTCTGAGGGAAACGATGGCGGGTCGCCACATTCCTTAGCGCTGGGGAAACAACGAATCACATCACAGGAAGTCAGAGAGGAAGAAGCTGGCTAATGCTTTCCTGTTGAACACACACACACACACACACACACACACACACACACACACACACTTTTACAGTCCAAACCATAATTACAGGCTGCAGATGTTCTGAAGTTTCACTGCAGAGAAAAGTTTGGGTCCAACATGAAGAAGAAGAATAATAACGAGTCCTCGGGATCGTTAGTGATTACTTACAGAATGAATAAGGTTTACTAATGTAGTATGAACCAGATGTGAACACATTCAGCGATGATTTAATGTCAATAAACATATATTAAGGATGCAGAAATAACTCCATCAAGACGGTCATTTATAAGACGTTCACGGTTTGTCTTTTTATTGCTTGTTTCCCGAATGGAGTTTGGACCAATGCTATGCTAACGTTGTAGCTCATTTTAAAGAGTCCTCTCCTGCTGATGTTCAGGTGTATTCTTTCACACAGGGACGTCACGAGCTACCCACAATGCAACGCGCGCCATATATATATATATAAATACGCCATTTTCCTGGAGGTGCAAATATAAACAGCTAGCTAACGTAGCCAGGCAGAGCGCACTAGGTTTTTTTCTGAATTAACGGCCAAAGAAATCGCTGCATGTCTTCGGATTACATCTCTGGCCTTGAGGGGTGTGCTCAGGTCGTTACCAGCGTGAACTAGAGCTGTGTGGGTTGTCGGATCGCCCTTACAGACTGCCTGCAGATGTATGGAAAACACGACCCTCGAAAGTGGCCTTCGTCGATGTTGTCTGCGTCTCCGTCTATCTTCTGGAACCACCAGGTGGACAGCCCACCTGTCTCAATAATATTATCATACCATTGCATATATGTGGTGTTTTAGAGTTGACTAGATATTGATTAAGGGAAGAGACTATGACATTCAGTACAGGAAGCTTAGCAACACCTGGACGGTGTACGGCTAAATCCTCGGCCTGCTTGCACCACGCGTAAAATGACGGATACCGGAAGTACGGTGTCGCCCTCGGCCCAATACCCGTATGTGTGTGTGAAAGAATATCAGTATGTAGTGTCTCTACTTTAAAGAGTCCTCTCCTGCTGATGTTCAGGTGTATATCAGTATGTAGTGTCTCTACTTTAAAGAGTCCTCTCCTGCTGATGTTCAGGTGTATATCAGTATGTAGTGTCTCTACTTTAAAGAGTCCTCTCCTGCTGATGTTCAGGTGTATATCAGTATGGAGAGTCTCTACTTTAAAGAGTCCTCTCCTGCTGATGTTCAGGTGTATATCAGTATGTAGTGTCTCTACTTTAAAGAGTCCTCTCCTGCTGATGTTCAGGTGTATATCAGTATGTAGTGTCTCTACTTTAAAGAGTCCTCTCCTGCTGATGTTCAGGTGTATATCAGTATGTAGTATCTCTACTTTAAAGAGTCCTCTCCTGCTGATGTTCAGGTGTATATCAGTATGTAGTGTCTCTACTTTAAAGAGTCCTCTCCTGCTGATGTTCAGGTGTATATCAGTATGTAGTGTCTCTACTTTAAAGAGTCCTCTGCTGCTGATGTTCAGGTGTATATCAGTATGTAGTGTCTCTACTTTAAAGAGTCCTCTCCTGCTGATGTTCAGGTGTATATCAGTATGGAGAGTCTCTACTTTAAAGAGTCCTCTCCTGCTGATGTTCAGGTGTATATCAGTATGTAGTGTCTCTACTTTAAAGAGTCCTCTCATGCTGGTGTTCAGGTGTATATCAGTATGTAGTGTCTCTGCTTTAAAGAGTCCTCTCCTGCTGATGTTCAGGTGTATATCAGTATGTAGTGTCTCTGCTTTAAAGAGTCCTCTCCTGCTGATGTTCAGGTGTATATCAGTATGTAGTCTCTCTGCTTTAAAGAGTCCTCTCCTGCTGATGTTCAGGTGTATATCAGTATGTAGTGTCTCTACTTTAAAGAGTCCTCTCCTGCTGAACCCACAAAAAAGCATAATAGGGCCTCTTTAAAAAGGCATCTTCTGAGTTTGAGGGTGTGTAGTGATTCTGGTCTTCAGTTTTTCGGAGTTTCCCCCTTTGGTTCCCTCGGTGGTCATGGTGACGCTCAGCTATGCAGAGTCTGAATACAGTCAGTGGAGGAAAGAGGCCTTTGTTACCCACAACCCCATTCACCTCCCCCCCTTCAGCGGCTCCTCATCTCAGCTCCACTTTCAGACTCTGGAAACCAACTGGACTGGTATCAAAAAAACTTCATTCCACAGTATCCACATATTATCACCAGTTAGAGTTCTAAAAACACGTTTATTCCCAGTATATCCAGTATATCCCATTATGTCAACACTATATCACCAGTTAGAGATCTAAAAATCAGTGCAATCCAGTATATTCCTAATATTTCATTGTATTATTCTCATAATATTAAGTATATTTCTATCATATCCAGTGTATTTCCATTAAAACTCCAATATATTCCTCACAGTTCCAGTCAGTGGCGGACTGAAGTGGGCCGGTGGGATGAGTCACTAGCACCCCCCCGTTGACAATTTACTAGCGGTATTTGCTTGCTGTACCGACGCGGGCCGGCGGTACCGAAGTGGGCCGGCGGTACCGAAGTGGGCCGGTCGAGAGTCCCGGGCTGATTTTTAGCCCCAGGCCGCCCCTGGTTCCAGTATAATCCCAGTAGTTCTATATATTCCAATGAATTATGTTTATTCCCATCATTATCTGTTGGTTCCCAATACATCCAACATATTCCCATAATGTCCAATATGTTTCCATTACAGTAAACCCTGTAGACTCACATTCAAATTACAAAAATGATTATAATTCCAGTATATTTCCATTACATCCAATATATATCCAATATATTCCCGATAATATCGTGTATTTCCTATTATATTGAGTATATTCCCATTATAATTCCAATTTGTTCATTTTACATGCAAAAATAAATATTCCCCTTATTTCCAAAATGATACGCTGCATTTTCTCATCGTAGTTCCAGTATATTTCCACTATATTCCCAGTGTATTTCCAGTGTTCTCAGTAGTTTAGTTCCCAACAGTTAACCAGCTGCTCCAGTTTGACCAGCAGGCCTGAAACAATGGAGCCGCCTGGACAGGAAGTGAGGTCACAGTGCAGAGATCCCACAGAGGGGCTTCCCACAATGCACCTCTCTGAGCTCCTGTGTGGGTACAGATAAAAACATCATCAGTGCTCCGAGGTGTGATAAACACTTCCTGTCCTGAAGCGAAAACACGGTATTATTTTCTGGAAGTCAGAGCGGTTACAGGAATGACCGCTAATGACTCACAGCGTTAGCTCGTCATGCTACGTGCCCCCATCAACCTGTTGTGTAGCATGTTTCCTTCTCATCAAGGGGACACGGTGACTTTCCTCCTATATAGTGCCCATGTTTACAAAGGGAACTACAATACAACGCTAACCACACCATACATAAACTTATCCCATTCCAAATGTAATGCCTACAATAGCTGTTGTTAGCACTGGTTGTTAGCAACATCACGTAAATATATCTCAATCTCAATCTCAAGGCTTTATTGTCATTAGCACATTAGCTACAGTGTAGATATGGCAATTAAAAACTGAAGTCACAGGCTCCTCCAACAGAGCAACGGGAATATAAAGGATAGAAAACAAATAAAACAGATAAAATAGTGCAAGAGAATGAAATATGCTACATTACCATCTTCATAGCATCCAATCTATGCTAAGCTATGCTATGCTAAGCTATGCTATGCTATGCTATGCTATGCTATGTCCACTAGGGCTGTGCATCTTCACTGGTCTCACGATTCGATTCGATTACGATTATCCTGTCAACGATTCGATTTGGTTCGATATCCCGGTGCATCACGATTCATACCAATGCGTTGCATCCTCAATGTTCTATATTACTGCACATGGCTTATTTTCCATCGATGCATACATGCAGTAAATACATATGAACTCTATTTTTATTATTTAGAAAGTGCTTCAGAAATCAATAACATAAATGTCTTGACATTAATTTATAAACCAAAATAAATGAATTGTATAGGTCTAGCCTCCGTGTGTGAAGTTGTTCCATCCTCAAAAACAAAAAGCTAATGCTTCTGCAGTCTAGCTGCAGCTTCTAGCCACGGCCTTCTGTAAGGAAGGACACTGAATGTCCTGAATGAGGCTTCACACACAGGACATGAGTCTGAACACAGCAGACAACAGGAGTATTAACAACAGCATATACAAACTAAAATACTGCATGTGGGTGCACACTCACATTCTCTGTTTTACTGTTACATAAATCCCATGAATGTATGAGATTAGCTTCATTATATCTCAGTGATTAAGTGAATAACAAAGTTTCTATCGGGTCACTATCAGCCTGTCACTCATTATTTTCAGGGAGGGGGCGGGGCTTGGAGGAACGGAGAGGAGACGGTGATCGCGGAAGCTTTTTTCCTCCTGCCTTCACGTCTGAAAATTGCTAGAGGACATTCATACTTTGCAATCCAAGACTTAATTAAATCCACCAAAAACCTGATATGATTGTAACTTTTACAACTTTTGAAAAACATAAATCCCTGTCACACTCCGTGTCGCTGCAGCTCAGAGACACATGGACCCTGTGTCTCTGAGCCGCAGCGACACGGAGTGATTCGGAGCAGGTCCGTCTGCTGCTGGTTCTGGACTGGTGTTCTTGTGTTGGTGGATAAAGCAGACTGCTCCGTGTTTCTGTGCCGCTGTCACGTCTGTTCCCTGATCTCTGCGTCACCGACCGATTTGATATTAAAGTGACAGAAAAAACGTTATAGTAAAGCCGCGGCCGGGGAAATCAGGAAGCAATGTTACTACTCTATAACCGATTATCTTCCGTCACTGCATCGAGACCGAATCGTCCACGTCCGCATCGCAATGCATCGTAGAAACGATTATTTTCAACACCCCTAATGTCCACACAGATATTGTTCTTTACTTGATTGTTGAGGTTTTCGCTGTCTTAATAATAATAATAATATAATAATAATAATAATAATAATAATAATAATAATAATAATAATAATAATATAATAATGCATTACATTTTTTATTAGGGCGTTTTTACAGGTGCTCAAAGCGCTTTACAAGTACACGTTACACATATTAGACATGTAAGATTCATTACTGCGGACATTACCCACAGGAGCAAATGCGGGTAAAGTGTCTCGCCCAAGGACACAACGGCCTGACGCAGTGGCGGCCAAGGCGGGATTCGAACTGGAGTTCACCAACGCCCCTTGATCTGATGACCAACGCTCTGCGCCAAAACCGCCCGTCTTCTAACTGAAGCTCAAGGCTACATTTTCTGCAAAATAACAGACATTAGTTTGGGTTGGCAACATTTAACGCTAGCTCGTGCCACATTAGCATATGGTATCTCAACAGTGCAGGAAAGTTATCGTTCCTTATTTGGTTGTTGACGTCGTCGCCGTGTTGGTCCGACATTACAACCCAGTCTCACGGCATTTCGTGTTATAGTCACGAAATGAATCTATTGATTCATTTTCACCAACACGATTTCGCCATTTTTTTAGTGTCATACAGAACGATTTTAAAAGCAAAGTAAATGATGACAAATTAGAAGGAAAAACAGATAAAAAAAAATACAGATGTCAGTATTCTGACACAGACGATTTTAGAAGCAATGTATTTATATTGGTAACTACAGTGTTTCCCACAGATCTGAAATATACTTGCCTGGGGGGGTGGTGGTAGCAGGGGGGGGGGTGAGGTGACGTGCAACAACATTAACCTTTCTGCTGGTCGCTTGTTAGCAGACCCTTCACGCGATGGCAGAGCGAACAGGTGCAGGCAGGGCCCATAGTGATAGCCCTATAGTTTAAATCTACTACCCACACATGAACACATGGAAATGGGTTACTATTTAAACAAGACGTATTTAGGAACCTATCCATGTGATTTTTAGTGGGGGTTAACCTCAAATCCTCTAGGGGGTCCAGGGGCATGCCCCCCGCAAGATTTTATTTTTTATTTTGGAGTTAAATGCATCAATCTGGTGCATTTTGAGGGGAAAATAAAGAGACTAGATCTATGGAAACACCACTATTAAACAGAACTGTATACATTTCAATAATCATAAAATCATGGCCATAACCGATAAACCATACCATTTCCAATATGAAAACAAAACACTGAAACTTGTTTATTAATTTATTTTTAGTTCATTTATAGTTGAGTGTGAAAAATTAAATGGGTCGCGAAATATACTTGGGCCCAAGTATAGGAAACCCTGAACTACATGTTTCGTGCCTGCACCAAATAATAACAAATTAAAAGGAAAAACAGATTTAAAAAATACAGATTTCAGTATTCTGAGGCTTTGAGCCATTTATTTTCCTCGCAGACGGCAAAAAAACTCAGACATTATACTGTTTAAAATCAAAGGGATAGGGTTAGGCTTGGGGTAAGATGAACCCCGCAGCTTCTCGTCTTCCAAGACCCGACCGGACAAAAAGACGTGGTGCAGCATGAAACTACCAATACAAATACATCGCTTTTAAAATCGTTCTGTGTGACACGAAAAATTGTGTTGGTGAACACGAATCAATATAATAAATTAATTTCGTGACTATAACACGAAATGCCGTGAAACACCAAGTCTCAAAAACGTCGCCCGTTTCTCAGGAAGTACGTTAGCTCCTTGAGAAAACAGAAGCTCAAAGCTACACCGTCTGCGAAATATCAGATATGTGTTGACATTAGTTGGTAAATGGTAAATGGACTGTACTTATATAGCGCTTTATCCAGTCTTTAAGACCCCTCAAAGCGCTTTACATGCTACATGTCCTTCACCCATTCATACAGAGCAGTGTATGTTACTCTAGGAACTAACACGCATACACATTCACACACCGTCGGCCATCGGGAGCAACTCAGGGTTAAGTATCTTGCCCAAGGATACATCAACATGTTGACTGCACGGGCTGGGATCGAACCCACAACCTTCTGGTGGAAAGATGACCGCACTCCCTCGCAGCCACAGCCACAGTCGGTGAGCAACATCTAACGTTAGCTTGTGCTACATTAGCATATGGATGGTATCTCAGCAGTGCAGGACAGCTATGGTCCTCTGTTTGGTTGTTGTCACAGCTGTGTTTATTCGACATAATTGAAGTTGGAGAATCGTCCCAAAAACAAACAAACTGAAAAATACACAACGTCTCGGTAACAAACAGAAAAACAGGATACATCTTTTATGTCAAACCATCTTTTAAATTGATCAAATGAGGATAGACAAAAACAAATGCAGAAATTAACTTTTTCTACGTTGTGTATGTTGTTGTTGTTGTTGTTGTTATTGTTGCTATGTTTACTTCTGAATGAGCTGAAATGACTCCATCAGAGTTAATGTGTAACCTCCAGCTCTTCTTCTGTTTGCACCCCCCCGAAGTAACCCCCTGCTGACCTCTCATAATGGGGTCAGAGGGTCAATATTAGGGGGGGGGGTCAGCTGGTCAGTTCCCATGGAAACAAAAGAAGTGATATTTGTATTATTAGCTTAACTTTTCTGTCATTTACATTTAAATGAATAGAAATCCGATTTTCTTAAACAAAATGTACTGTACAAAATTACCTTTTTACCCTTTTTGATTTTGATGAATATTAAATATATATTTATTTGTTTTTATTTGTTTTTATGAATTACTTTGCAATTCACTTTGTAATGTTGTGTTTTTATTTCGTGTATACAGTTTTTCTATTATTATTTCTTGTTATGTTTTTTTAATTAAAATGAATGAATCTGTTTATTCATCTATTTTCATGATACATATGTTTACTTTCATTTTTTAATTTGTTATTATTGTTATTTTGGACCTGCTTAGTTTCCACTGAGAATAAAAGGACCACAAATACAAAGAGGAGAACAGGAGGAGCATCTTCATCCTCCTCATCCTCAGAGAGAGAGAGAGAGAGAGTGTGCGTGTGTGTGTGTGTGTGCGTGTGTGTGCGCGCGCGCGTGTGTGTTCTCTCTCAGGCTGCTCTCTCTGTCGGACTCTTTCCCTCCGGACTCTCACTGAAGGTAAAAATCTCTCTTTCATTTAAAGTCAGTTTGTATTTACACTAAAGTTTACAAAGAGCTTCGAGACAAACGCTCGTGTTGCTTTAAATGTTTAAATAAAGTTTATCTAGAGTTTGTTTATCCCGCTGAGACTCGAGAAGCCGCTTCTTTGATTTGATGAAAGAAATCCGGGTTTAACGGAAAATAAATAAATGACACGTTAACGGATTTAAAAGCGATTATAAACAAACACGAGTTAATTAGTGACACTATGAACTGATCCAGGGACGGCTTGTATTCATTTGTGCCGTAACAAACCTTATTGGACAACATGTAAACGTTCACTATAACCAATCAATGATCGATGCATTCATACGGACTATATAGAATAACCATGTTGGGAGGAGACGTATGCGCTCGAGGTCGTTAATATTCTTTTATCCATGTATTATATTTCCCTTAAAGGGACCTTAAGGAAAGACATGTTTAAACGTGTTTTTAAGAATGTTTGTTTGTTAATTAAAGAGCTTATTATTGATCAGAAAGCTTTAAAGGTTTTTAACATAAATATAGACGTTTCATTATTAACCCTTAATGTGGCTTTAAGGGAAGTTCTGGCGAGATTTAAGGGACATTTACTTGGCTAAAAACTCGTGTGAGAATCATGAATGGAGGTTGTATTACCTGTCAATGGATTCATTTCAGCACTTTGCTTTCTAACGGAAGTGTACGATCTCCATTTAAGGGACAATTTGTGGATTAAAAAACGCGATTTTAAGTGGTTTTTAATGATCCTCGTGCAAAGACTCAGTCATTGGAATATAATTGATGAACTCCTTCTTGACTCCAAGTTGTATGTCTTCAATCTGTAGCCTACTCTCTCTCTCTCTATATAAAACAAAGCTAAAAGTACAACATCTGCATTTTTAATTTGAGGGAAATGTTTCGTGATAAAAACAGTTTTTTGAGGTTTTACTTTGTACTTTCAGCGTCTGTCCGCGAGGTGACTCAAAGCTGTTCGGCTGCTTCACAGTACATCACAGACCAACACACTCTCACTCCCAAAGCGTCCAATAGCGACGTTTGGTCAGTGTCCGTGGCACGGACAGATGTACCCTCCGGTTGAACAAGTACAGCTCTGAAAGTTGCCTTTAACGAGCTGATATAGGCACTTTATGGACTGTTTTATGAACTCTTAAGTGACTCAAAGGGATATTTAAAGTACATTCAAGGAAGTCAAAGTAAATGCTGGTTAAGGGACTCTGAGTGTGTGTAAGAAGTTGTTCCTAAAGATGTTTCCTCCACTCAGTTTATAATACAGTTGAGATGAAAGTCAAACCTGGAGGAAGTGCTGACTCAGGGCAAAGGTCTTTTTGTCACCCTGTTTGTTCAATAACTTGTATTAAAATGTTCCTGTGGTGCCCCTGCAGGACGATGCCCCCCCCCAGCCCCCGGACTCTTCTTCAAGGTTCAAGGTTCAAGGTTAGTTTATGTGTATATATTCAAAGTGCTCCACATCGGCATTTAATACACGATAATTAAAAACAAAACAAAGACAATTCATAAAAGTGATAAAATACGAGCTGCAGCTGAAAGTGCAAAGATAAAGCATCTCGGGACAAGCCTTGGTTCCAGGCTTGTGGTTCAATAAAAGCTCAAAGCTGCCTCAGCAGATGTGGTTCTGGCTCCGGAGACACCGAGTGAACCTCCTGATGATAAGAGACGTCTGGCTCTAACAGTGAAGTGAAGTCAACTTTATTGTCAGTCTTTCAGTTTGTGAGTACTACAGAGATCGAAATACCGTTTCCCACAATCCAGAACACAAATGAGAGAATATGTAATCGGACACATTTATACATTAAGACATAGATACAAGCACAACGATCAATGTACAAAATAACAGTCACTTCAATATCTTTGGGGAATGTACATTAGTGCCAGACTGCCATGAAGTGCTTTGTACTTGAAAGTAGCATTTTGAAGTGTGTCCTAGGAAGCCAGCGCAGATTGTTGAGACGTGAGTTGATGTGGTCAATTCTCCTAGTTTTCAGGATGCCCTGCTGACATGAAGGCTGAAGCGTGAGGACTCGGCGCCCCCTGGTGGACCCCCCGCTGCTCTGCAGGGCCATGGCTGAGGAAAGCTACTCCGACCTGATCGCCAAACACTACAACTTCACCGGGAAATACCGCAAGCCTCAGCAGGACTCGGGCCTGAAGGCGGACTCCGTGGTCTTCATCATCGTGTGCTGCTTCATCATCCTGGAGAACATCCTGGTGCTCACCACCATCTGGAGGACCAAGAAGTTCCACAAGCCCATGTACTACTTCATCGGGAACCTGGCGTTATCCGACCTGCTTGCTGGCGTCGTTTACACCGCCAACATCTTGCTTTCCGGCGCCAACAC
>CM070484.1:45615618-45638118 GCA_036324585.1 Champsocephalus esox
ACGATGGAAGCTTCAACAGCTTTCTAAGGGAAGTAACGGTCAAATTAAATTATAACGATTCAAAACTGAGGACAACAACAACAACAACAACAGTGCTGACGTGTTTACTACAACCAAGCTAGACCATAATAAGAGCTGCAGCATCAGGTAAACTCGATAAGAGAAACAGGTCTGCATCTGGAGAGATGGGGTGGAAGCTTATTTAATGGACTTGTACTAACCCCTCGTGGGGAAATGGTTTCTCTGCATTTGACCCATCCTGGTGTTCGGAGCAGTGTGCAGCCCGGGGAGCAGTGTGGGGAACGGTGCCTTGCTCAGGGACACCTCGGTAGCACTTGAACTGGTGACCTTGCAGTTGCCAAGCCAAGTCCCTATCGACTTCGCCACCACCGCCCTAGCTGAGGTGGTGGCGGGTCAGGCGAGCAGCAGCGTAGCGAGGCAGAGGCAGGAAGACCTGGCAGCTTAAATAGAGCGGCGTGTTTAGGAGACTGTGTTTGGTTGGTTGTGAGAGGGACGATGTGCGTCACGTGTTAATGTATCCTTGGTGCTCGAGTTGACTTCCTGGACTCGCTCGCAGGCGGCGCTCCATTTGTTTACCTGAAGTATCTGCATCAGATTTAAAGAGTCGTCTTTGAGGGAGTCTCGATCACAAATCCTTTCATAACTCTGAAGTGGAGAAAGTAACAAAAACACACAGAGGAAAACAGCAGCATCCATTACCCTTAGAAATAAATATATTAAAGTTTAAATATCAGGTAAATATATATGTGTTCTTGTTATTAAAGGAAGAGGAGGAGAGGGCCTCTGCTGCCACCCTGAGGCCACATCTAGACATTACAATAACAACTTTGTTTAAAATACATAACGTAGAAAAAAACATATAAATCATCAGTTAAATACCTTAAAAATGCTATAAGAATATACATGCAGAACCTACAAATAAACTACACCATGAACATTAATATAACAGAGAAACAAATCATTGAATAAATAGTATAACAAGAAGATAAAGAATACGAACATTACATTAATACTGAAGACATACTATAAGGCCCTTTCTCATTTCTCTAACCGCCTGCTGCTTCCCCTCCTCTCTCCTCGGTTCCCCTCCTCGACTCCTCTCTCCTCGGTTCCCCTCCTCCCCATAATGAAAAAGGAAGATAAGATATACTTTATTGATCGTTACAGCAGCGTGGGAAAACAAAGCCTAAAAGAGTGAATATATAATTCTGACAAATAAATCACGGTTTAAAGGTGGGGTAGGTACGTTTGAGAAATCTGGTACAGCACCACGGCTTCCACAGATGATCGGGACGTTAAGAGCATTCCATGGAATATATAACGACAAGTGTATCTCGAGCCGGTGTTCCGGTTTAACTGGTTCCCAGATCAACTGGTTGACAGATGTGGAGGCGTGGCCTTCGACTGAAATACACATTTCGATCGCTTCTTCTGTCGTTTACATAAATCTGTTGGTATATGTGGCTGGATAGGAACACTTTGATGCACATTCAGTACCAGTGTGTGAGGTCGTGGTTACGATGGCGATATCCGGACGCGAACAGCGAGGACTACAAAAAGAAAAACGACCTCACACACTGGTACTGAATGTGCATCAAAGTGTTCCTATCCAGCCACATATACCAACAGATTTATGTAAACGACAGAAGAAGCGATCGAAATGTGTATTTCAGTCGAAGGCCACGCCTCCACGTCTGTCAACCAGTTGATCTGGGAACCAGTTAAACCGGAACACCGGTTTCTCAAACGTACCTACCCCACCTTTAAACCGTGATTTATTTGTCTTTGAGTTCTGTTTCATCTTATTTTGTAGGTGTTTATTGTTTAATTGTTAATGTTTGTATTTCTAAGTATGTAACATACTCGTTGTACATGCTGCTGCAAAGAAACACATTCACACTTCTGGATTACCGAAGTATATCTTATCTTATGTTCGTTAAAAGTAGCCACACATAAAGCTGTGTTTTTGTATTTATTCTCGGAGTAAATGTAAAATGATCTAAACAGGCCGTGTGTGCGTGTGCGCGTGCTTGTGGCCGTGTGTGCGTGTGCGCGTGCTTGTGTGAACTCCACTTTTCTGCCAAACTCCAAGAGCCGTGATGACCCCTCTCATCACAGGTGGCTGCTGGGAAATGGAGTCTATCACTCAGCCGTTGAGCCAGCGCCCCTAACGGTCGGGGACTACATCTCCCATCATGCCCCGCGCGTCTTCTTCCCTCCTTCCTTCCTTCCTGCAGCCTCGGCCCTTCTGCCGTAAAAAGAAAAAAGAAAAAAGAAGGAAGGAAGATGAGAAGCAGCCGCGCGCCGACACCAAGGAGCCGAACCGGAACCGAGTCCAGAACTGCAGAATGAGTCCAGAGGGACCATGGCAGAGGCGTGGCTGCTGACGGACCGGAGATCAGGTGCTGTTCCGCGGCCCTGAAGAGACCCGGAGCCGCTGGAGAGACCCGGAGCCTGGAGGATCTGCAGGGCCGAACCGAGCCGAGCCGTCCTGATGCTCAGCGGCTGTCTGCAGGGCTGAAGACCGCACCGTCCCTGAAACCAGAGCAGACCCCCCACAGGTGAGAGAGACACACCTGGAGACATACCTGAGACCCGCAGCTGGGCCTGGTCTGGACCGCACGAGAGTTCTGATCCGGACCTCACGAGAGTTCTGATCCCGACCTCACGAGAGTTCTGATCCCACGAGAGCTGCAATACATCCAGTAATCTGAACACATTTTAAGAACTAAAATATAGTAGAAGTATTCAGATCTTGTACTCGACTAAAAGTAGAAGTACTCAGATCTTGTATTTGAGTAAAAGTAGAAGTACTCAGATCTTGTACTCGACTAAAAGTAGAAGTACTCAGATCTTGTACTCGACTAAAAGTAGAAGTACTCAGATCTTGTACTCTACTAAAAGTAGAAGTACTCAGATCTTGTATTTGAGTAAAAGTAGAAGTACTCAGATCTTGTACTTGACTAAAAGTGGAAGTACTCAGATCTTGTACTCAGTAAAAGTAGAAGTACTCAGATCTGGTACTTGAGTAAAAGTAGAAGTACTCAGTAAAAGTAGAAGTACTCAGATCTTGTACTCGACTAAAAGTAGAAGTACTCAGGTCTTGTATTTGAGTAAAAGTAGAAGTACTCAGATCTTGTACTTGACTAAAAGTAGAAGTACTCAGATCTTGTATTTAGTAAAAGAAGAAGTACTCAGATATTATACTTCGTAGAAGTACTCAGATAAAAAAATTCAAATAAAATGACTATAAAATAAGAAATGAATTAAAATGAACATATATACATATTAGATATATTTATATATTCCTGTGTATGTTTGTATGTATATTATAGCTGTTTACATATTTCCTGTGTATTTGAGATGTATTTGAGATGTATTTGAGATGTATTTGTACCCGTTGTGCCCTGCAGCATGGAGCGCTCCGGCAGCGTCCAGCTGGACATCCCAGACTTCAGTAACTCGGTGCTGTCTCACCTGAACCAGCTGCGCGTTCAGGGCCGTCTCTGCGACATCGTGGTCAACGTGCAGGGCCAGAGCTTCCGGGCGCACAAAGTCGTCCTCGCCGCCAGCTCGCCGTACTTCCGCGACCACATGTCTCTGGGCCAGATGAGCACCGTGTCGCTGACGGTCATCAGGAACCCCTCGGTGTTCGAGCAGCTGCTGAGCTTCTGCTACACCGGGCGCCTCTGCCTGCAGCTGGCCGACATCATCAGCTACCTGACGGCCGCCAGCTTCCTGCAGATGCAGCACATCATCGACCGCTGCACGCAGATCCTGGAGGGCATCCATCTGAAGATCAGCCTGGGGGAGGAGGGGGAGGAGGGGGAGAGTCGAGGGGGGAGAACGCTGGAGGCCGCGGTGCGAAGTGGAGCCAATCACTCCGGGTTGAGACTGATCAGCACCAGAGGGCAGAGATGGCAGAAGTACACACATCCTTTACTCAAGTAGAAGTACACACATCCTTTACTCAAGTAGAAGTACACGCATCCTTTACTCAAGTAGAAGTACACGCATCCTTTACTCAAGTAGAAGTACACACATCCTTTACTCAAGTAGAAGTACACACATCCTTTACTCAAGTAGAAGTATACACATCCTTTACTCAAGTAGAAGTACACACACCCTTTACTCAAGTAGAAGTACACACATCCTTTACTCAGGTAGAAGTACAGATACTCGTGTTTAAAAATACTCTGGTGAAAGTAGAAGTAACGACTAAACTTCTTTACTCAAGTCAAAGTAAAGAGGCTTTGAAGTGTGCTTCAGTACAAAGTCCCCATAGCTAGCAGCTGCTTTAAAGAGTCCCTGACCTCCCTTTATATCAATGAATGAAGAAGTGTACTTTGCGTAACAGCTGACCTGTAAGTAACGAAGTATTTGTACTCCACTACGTCCCACCTGCAGGGGGGCCGCAGAATGCGAGGCCATCAGCCCGGCAGACGATCCCCTCAGCCCCCCGCCCCCCGTGGAGAACAGCGGGATGGAGGGCGGCTCGTCCATCACCACCATTAAGGCAGGTCGCAAAGAACCGATCCTCCGCATCAACCGGGCCGGGCAGTGGTTCGTGGAGACCAGCAGCGAGCCGGAGAGGACCGGCAGCTCGGAGGAGGGGGGCGGCACCGAGAGGGTCCGGATCAAGACGGAGAGGATGGAGGAGTGGGGGACTCAGGAGGAAGAGGAAGGAGAGCCAATAGGAGAGGAGACCACCGTGATGATCGACACCTCGGGGAGGAGCACGCTGGCGACCGCGCCCAACGCGCAGCCGTCATCCAGCTTCAGCGAGGCGGACCGGTGAGGTTCTGCTGTCCTTGTTATCACAACGTTTGTGGGGGCAGGGCTTAGCGGAGAGACGAACAGCGGGTTGAGAAGCTTGTGAAACGACCGTTTGTGTGTTTCAGGTTCAGTCCCACGGGCAGCGTCGTCGTCCTCGCCGAGCGCCAGAGAGCGAAGAGCGAGTCTCCGAGCCGAGCGGACGATCTGCGACCGCCTCAGGTACAGAACCAGAACCGACGAGCTCATTTGAACTGTCGAGTGAATATCGCCTCGGTAGGAGAGTGTTAGAAACATCGCCCTGGTCCCCGGCTCGAGCTTCAGCCTCAGGATCCTTGTATCTGGGATCCTCTCCAGAGGGAAGGAGTCATTACATACAGAGACTAGTTCCTGAGCAGTGTCCTTCACACGCTGATATCAAGGGAAGGAGTCATCACATACAGAGACTAGTTCCTTCACAGTATCCTTCACACGCTGATATCAAGGGAAGGAGTCATCACATACAGAGACTAGTTCCTGAGCAGTGTCCTTCACACGCTGATATCAAGGGAAGGAGTCATCACATACAGAGACTAGTTCCTGAGCAGTGTCCTTCACACGCTGATATCAAGGGAAGGAGTCATCACATACAGAGACTAGTTCTTGAGCAGTGTCCTTCACATGCTGATGTCAAGAGAGGGAGTCACACAGTCACAAGATGGAGGAACAGGAAGCAGTATTCAATGTTTACTTCAGATCAGCTCCACGTCAGATCCAGGGACGGATGTTCTGCTTCAGTATTAACGTGTTTCTCTCTGCATCAGGGCGAGGAGAGCGCCTCCTTCGATATGGGCGGCTACGAGGACTACCTGAGGGAGCAGGTGGGCGACCGCTGGTTCCGCTACAACCCGCGCCTCACCTGCATCTACTGCTGCAAGTCCTTCAACCAGAAGGGCAGCCTGGACCGCCACATGCGGCTCCACATGGGCATCACGCCCTTCGCGTGTCGCATCTGCGGGAAGAAGTACACCCGCAAGGACCAGCTGGAGTATCACATCCGCAAGCACACGGGCAACAAGCCCTTCCACTGCCACGTCTGCGGCAAGAGCTTCCCCTTCCAGGTAGGACGCGAACGATTCTTTCCTAGTTCCTTAGAGTCCAAGGGGACGTGTTCAAAAGTCCACATATACTGTATACAGAGGTATAACGTAACTGAGTACTTTTACTCAAGTACTAGATCTGAGTACTTCTACTTTTACTGAACCTCAAGATCTGAGTACTTCTACTTTTACTGAACCACAAGATCTGAGTACTTTTCTTGACTACACGTTTCTGGTATCAGTACTTTACTCCACTACTTGTTGTTTTCATGGGAGGGTGCCTAAATGGATTACATATGAAATAGGTTAATTACATTTATATAACGGACAAGTCAAATCAAGCAATCTGATTGGTTCTTAGCCGTGATATACTGAGCGTATACCGCGGCTAGAATTGTAAGTTACTTTTCGCTTCGCGTCGGGCCGAACCACGCCCCTTAGCTGTGATATAATGAGCATATACCACGGCCTGTCGTGCGCTATTGCTTAAGTATACGACAGTGCCATTTTAAATATCTTTTTTTATAGGATATGTAAGATAGATGAGATGAAATGAGATGAGATGAGAGGAGAGGAGAGGAGAGGAGAGGAGATGAGAGGAGATGAGATGAGAGGAGATGAGAGGAGATGAGATGAGAGGAGATGAGATGAGATAAGAGGAGATGAGGGGAGAGGAGATGAGATGAGAGGAGATGAGAGGAGAGGAGAGGAGATGAGAGGAGATGAGAGGAGAGGAGATGAGATGAGATGAGACGAGAGGAGAGGAGATGAGAAGAGATGAGACGAGAGGAGATGAGAAGAGATGAGACGAGAGGAGATGAGACGAGACGAGAAGAGATGAGACGAGAGGAGATGAGATGAGAGGAGACGAGAGGAGATGAGATGAGAAGAGATGAGACGAGAGGAGACGAGAGGAGAGGAGAGGAGAGGAGAGGAGAGGAGAGGAGAGGAGAGGAGAGGAGAGGAGAGGAGAGGAGAGGAGAGGAGAGGAGATGAGATGAGAGGAGAGGAGAGGAGATGAGAGGAGAGGAGAGGAGATGAGATGAGAGGAGATGAGATGAGAGGAGATGAGATGGACCTTTATTAACCCCGCGGGGAAACTCAGTCGTGTAACGGCAACAGAGTGAGATTGAAAAGGAGGACGGCACAGATTCACACAGACGAATAACTAAGGATAAAATCAAAGATCAAAATAAATAACTCTAAAATATTAAATGAATTCAAATGAACATATATTGGGTCATGTGTACATACTATTCGCATGTGTGTGTGAATACAGCGTGTATTTTATGTCCAGTAATTCTAAAAAATGTTAAAAAAATTCGGTTAACCGTTTTTTTGGGGGTTGAATATTGGAATGTAAACATGCTTTCAAATTCCCATCCCACGTCCAGGCCATCCTCAACCAGCACTTCCGTAAGAACCACCCGGGCTGCGCTGCCCAGGAGGCCCAGAGCGCGTCGCCAGAGACCACCACCACCTCCGTGACCTCCAGAGGGGGGCCCAGCGACGAGGCCTCGCCCAGCCAGGAGGAGGGAGAGGGCGGGGGGGGCGTACGGCGAGGGACGCCAGGCCTCCGTCTCCACCACGGGGCCCGACTAAACCCCTGAACTGTCTCCGCTTTAAACCGCATCTACCTTCACCGAGCTACCCAACAGAGGAAGCTCAATGAAGAAACGCCACACACTCCAACAGCCTCAGTCACCACGCCACGTGGGTCTTTTACGTTACAGATTTCTACTTTTATATTTACAGTTACAGGTTCAACAGACACACGGCTCCGTGCCAGAGCAACACTAAAACCTTCATATCTGCCTCGAGACAATCCAGAGCGGCGCGGTTAATATTCATATTTATAAAAGTAATCCTGCGCGCTCGCTAAAGTGCCACCGCGGCGATAAAACATTTCGATGCACAAAAAGTCGGACTGTTAAAGTTCCCGTGTGATCAGAGTTCCTTTCTCGTGAAGCTTAGTGGGAAACATTTCACTCTCTCTGTGCTAACCATTAGTTTAATTTGCATTATAAATACAGTGGCCATTTGCTCTTTAAATGATAGATCGAGGAGAGTATCTCCACAGAGTCCAAATATATGTTTGTGTCTGATCGAAGAGTGTAATTTTATTGTTAGAAGATAAAGAAAAACATGAACTGACCAGTTAACACAAGTTATACATGTTTCACGTCTGCACCTCCCTAAGATTCTTCAAGATGGGGCCAGACAAACATAACCCTTAGAATTGGTGTTACTAATCTCCTCTAAAAATAATCTCGATGTAATATTCTAAAACCATGGTCCACTAACTTTCCTATTCCCAGAGCTTTCCACTGGTTCCCTCGGTCTTCTTTAGAGAACCCGACCTGCTCAGCTGGCATCAGGTAATCTAGGTAAAGGACTTAAACCCTCATTTATTAAAGTCCAACGTTCCCTCTGAGCCTGGTTAGCGCGGAGAGGGAAGGAAAGCTCCAGGGATTTAGTTTCAATCATCAGGTAAAGAACTCTGATCACATGGGAATACCTAATTTGGCTGTAAAATAAACAATTCAGATTTATTGATTGATAGTTAGGGCTGTACCGAACACAACACAACTAATAATATTATATTATTATTGCAATTCAATTTCAGAGGTAGCTGCGTACAAATGTTTCAATATTTTCCAATAAATCCAGAGCGTTGGAAAGACCAAAGTCAAAAACATTGTTAAAACTATTCACAAAATGTTTTTATCCAACCAAAATAGAGTATGTACTTTAGGAATTATTGATTTTTTTATCAGAACCAGGAGTAATTACATATTGTGTTCCTCAGGGATCCATATTCGGACCCCTAAGTCTTTATCCAAAATATGTAAATTATATATTTTAAATCTGCAGGTGATTGTGAGCTTCTTCTGAATGCTGACAATTCAGTTTGCATTTATTTAAAATAAATAATAGACTAGAATATATTGAAGATATTAATGGCATCACATTGGATCCAGGAGAAATCACATCTGGTGTTCCTCAGGGATCAACCTTAGGACCACTGCTGATAATCTGATATACGTACATTATAGTTAACCTGGAGTTGATTGGGAGCTCTTTGTGTATGCTGACGATTCAGCTTTTAAAATTAAAACTGTCTTTGGTTTGGATTTATTCAAAAAGTTAGATAATAATTTCCCAAATTCACAAAATATTTGATCCAACCAAATATTATGGATCAAAACCATATCTTTAACTGTTAATCCTTTTCCCCTTGCTGTTAAGATAAGATAACATGGATCTTTATTTACCCTGTGGGGAAATTCAGTAGTTTAACAGCAACAGGGTGAGAATGAAAAACAGGACAGCACAGATGCAGACAAGATTAAATACAATTAAAGATTACTATTATATACAGGTAAGTAACTTTTACAGTAAGAATTAAATGAACATATAGACATATTTGAGTCATGTATACATATTAAATATATTTACTTGTATGTAATCTAACAGCACCATAAGTACATTTATACGACCACAATAATCGAACACTGAACACTAACGCTCGGTACAGCCCTGCAGAAACCTTGTGAGGTTCTGGTGCACCTGGCAGCCTGTTGACGAAGATAAGCTACACCGCTCAGTTACCTCTCATCACGACGCAATACAGCTGCTGCCCCGCACAGCACCACCGGGGGGCGCTCTCACCACAGGGCCCCCAGAGACTTCTCAGATATTTTTCTAAAAAAGCATGACTTCTTCTTCTTTTTTTGTTCTTTTTTCTTGGACACTTTTTTTGCTCTGACAATGTGTGTAACGAACGAGGAGGAGGCCGAGTCACGACCCGACCGGGAACTTATTGTTTTGGACGCATTAAATCTGCTGCGATTGTCCGTTCATATCCAAGTTTGGAAAAAGCTTAGTATTTCAACTTTACATTTCCAGACAGAGAAGCTTGGATTCACATCGTCAACATCATCAGGAAATCGCTTCGAGCATTTTTATTTTACATTACACAAATGGCAAATGTATCGTACAAATGCGATAATTATCGTACATCCGACAGCTCTGTTTCTTATCTTCCCAGCGTCCTCATTGTTATGGGCTATAGTCGCAGTTTAAAATGCTAAAGAACGAAGGCAGATGGACGTCTCAAATACAGTTTGAAAACATGTAAAAAAGAGTATGACATGAGGGTTTACACAAATAACCGGATTTTAACATTGTTAAAACTATTCACTACATGTTTTTATCCAACCAAAATAGAGTACATAAGGTAGGAATTATACCTTTTTAATCAGAACTGTGAGTAATTACATGTGGTGTTCCACAGGGATCCATCTTGGGACCCCTAACTCTTTATCTAAAATATGTAAATTACATATCTTTTCGAATTTTCCGAACGTATAACGAGCGTACGGTCCCGTGCAGCAGAGGTAATGCGTCCCGGTTTCGGGTCAGTGATCGGCGGGGCGGGGGTTTTCCCGTCAGACAGGATGGATGTATTCTCCGGACCATTGAGCCGGACTTAAACCCTCAACAGGTCTCAGATCAGCGACCGGAGGGCGGCGGGTCCAGACACCAAAGGAAAGAGGACGAGGAACTTCAGCACTTATCAGAGAGAGAGGATCAAAAAACTTTTTATAAGAACAATATAAATCACATATTATCAGACTTATTTAAACTACTATGATGTTTTTTTTGTTTTTGCATAATGTAAGTCAGCTGGTAGCACGTGGAGCGGCGGTTTTGGGTTTTTCTACAGCGCCGCCGTGAGTCTGACGTTTTTATGCAAGAAGCCAGCGGCTGTGACTGTTCAGGCGAACACAGGAACCTTCAGGTATTCAGACTCTCTTTCCGTTAGCCCACGTAGCAGAGCGCTAACGGCTAAACCTCAGAAACCTGTCAATAAACTTAGACTGCAGCCGCAGGAGAGAGGGGGGGGGATCCTGCGAGTCAAAACCCAGGGCTGGGCAACAAAGAACAACTCCAATGCACCAACTACACAACCTCTGTCCAATGCACCATGGCCACAGAAAATACTGCTCTCCGATTGGCTGACAGGTATTCGTTAAACTCCTTTTAGCTTACTGATTTCATTATTCTGAATAATGTCATGAATCTGATACGGGTCATGTAAACAGCATATTCTTTGTTAGTCCCTGTTCTGAATGCAGTATTGCCAGATGAAGGCGTGTGATTTGCTGATATTATTCAGGTTGTAGGGATTGTTTGTACGTGTTCGCAGCACATTCACAACGAGAGGCTGACTTTTTGTTCTCTTCCAGAGCGCTAACATATTTTTACTTGGTAAATAAGAAACTTGTAAAGCATATTTTAGGAACTGCGGCTTTGTGTTGCATCGCTGATGAAGTGAAATGGTGCATCAGGAAAAGCAAAACACTCCTCAAAGAAAAAGTTTGTACAAGCTAAAAGGTGCCGTGTTGCCCAGCTCTGAGAGGAAAGGGAAAAGTCATGAAGGAACAAACAGACTTCAGTCATTCAGAGAGGACCAGAAAAGAACTGAGTCCGACCGAGTCCACACGCGCACAGGTTTCACTCGCGCTGATTGAAGTCACTAAAACACCTCTTTATGTGTCCGTTTATCGAACCTGCCAACAGGACCTTTCCAATGTTTACACATTAATATATTTTCTGAATCTACATCAACACCTCACCTCACAGACGGCAGTTTTCCTTCTTTTTTTAAATCCATAAAAAGGTTCAAAGCACCTGAGTACGCGTGGACTCGGCCTGGACCTCGTTCGCTGCTGATCGAGACGTTCGGTCGCCAGGAGACTGAATCTTTCTGTCCTCTCTGCACGTCGTTTTATAACTCAGTTAAAGTCACACATCGCTGCTTCCAGGTCAGATGCTGGACTCGAGTCCGGCCCCGCCCGGAGGACATGGAGGAGGAACACTCAGATCAGAGGATAGACGACAACAATACGTTAAATAAAATACTAAGAAGTATTCGAGAAAATCTTGACTTGAACATCAGATTCCCCTTCTGGGGCTCCTTAATCTTTTCAATCATTTAACTAAAATTGCATTTATACACCGTCATGATTTGTTTAAATGAAGTGCTGCGTATTCAAATATAAATGTAACTTCAAATAATGTATAGAAACAGGCAGTAAAAGTGATTTACAATACAAATATGCTTCTTGTATTAACACTGATATTTTTAGCATCAAATAAAAAACACGTTTGCTGACTTGTAAAGTTTCAAATGAACTCAAGTTCAAAATGATTGTTTGAAAGACTCGCAATCCGACTCTTCCTCCTCCTCCTCCTCCTCCTCCTCCTCCTCCTCCTCCTCCTCCTCCTCCTCCTCGTCTCAGTTAAACTGTGAAAACAGCTCAACCTCATCCGTTTACTTTCAAAACGCCAAACGCTGGTTTCACGTCTCCTCAGCTTCTGGCTCTTTTATTATTTTGTACCGTGTGAATCAGATGTTTTACGATACCCAGTAATATTGACCATGACATGCCTAATTATAAATCATTTAGCTATATTCACTTAATGAGATTACTCTTACTGTTGATTCCTCAAAGTATATCCTAATATATCGATGCAGAGTCAAAAAGAAACGTTTAGTAAATTAACTTTTAATACTGTACATGTTATTTTAAAGAGGAGGTACTTAACGTGTCGTAGGAACCGGAAAAGGTTTTATGTGAAAATCCTTTATGTTGCATGTCTCTGTTGGTGGAGAGGTTGATTATAAGTTTAGAAAAATGTGAAGAAGCTTCTTTCACCATGACCACTAGATCTGTCACAGGTCGCCTCCACAGGAAATAAAGCACTTTAAGTGTCCACAGCCACGCCTCGTTCTTTACCTGCACACATTACCCACAATGCACCTGACGGGAAAACAACTTACATCTCGTGAGGTGTACGGACATCTACTGTAGTAACCAGTATTAGATAGTTAGCTCTCAGTAAAGATAAATAGTTCAAATAATTTGCTAAAATTAGCAGTTAAAGGTCCCTAAAGGTTTCTCACAGCCTCTCTGATAGTCTGTGTATTCACTCTCTCCTGCCCCCCCCTCCCTGTGAGCCCAGTGTGCTCTGATTGGTCGGGACGTTGCGAGGCTCGCTGCTGCGAGGAGCAGACAGGCTTCCGGGTCGGCGATACAGCGAGAACAAGCTAAACTCATCCCGAGCACACACACACTCACAGCCGAAGTAAAAGCAATAAGTGTGGCTTGGGTTAGAACAAGGTTTCTAACGCTGTGAGAACGGGTCTGCGGAGAGCGTTCCTCCACCATCCCAACTCCTCTGTTACCAGCCAGGGGACTGTTGGTTGAAAATGTACGCTAAAGGTCCCCACCCCTCCTGGTGTGTGAGGAGCTCCGTGGATTGGTCCATTTTGGTTCCGGGAACCGCATGGCGTCATGCAGTTCCCGGAGGAAACATGGAGAAAGAGAAATGCCCAACGAGGCGTTCAGGGGCAGCAGACAGGTCTTCTCTGAGTCAGGGTGTTACTCCTACAGGGTGCGCTCTGAGGGGTTGGGACTCTGCAGACCGTTCACATGCAGAAGCTTCATGACACAAGGGGGCGGGTCAGAACCAGAGAAGCACGACACGGGCCCTTTAAAATGGGAAACAGTAATGGATAAACAATTGAAATAATTAGCTAAAATGTGCAAATAGACTGTTGAAGTAGTTAGCTAAAAGTACCACAAACTGTTTTAAATAATTAGCGAAAGTAAGGGATTAACAGTTGTAAGTGTAAGCTAAGTTGTATGCTAATAGCTAGCTAAGTAATGAATAAACAGTTAGCTAAAGCTTTTAAATAGCAGTTTATCTGTTCTAACGCATTACAAATAGTTCAGTCAGACAACTCACGTGTTTCTTAATATGTTTATTAGAGCAGCATATCGGGCCTCATCGCTGAACATTGAGTGATTCACGGTTTTCTTAAATGTCTGATCGGATCGGCAAAAACTTCAGAATTTGTATCGACCGCTATTCAAATGACAGCGTTGTTTTCCCCCAAAAGTGGGCGGAGCCGTACATTTGCCCGGAAGTGATGCTTTCATGTATAGCCTAAACTAACAGATAGGCGGCTGAAACAGTTCAATATAACGACTGACAGTGGAAATGGCTATCTTAATGTAATGGATAAACACTTAGGCAAGGCAAGTAGTTGTAGGTTTCTGGGAGTTAGTTCCAGATGTTTGGAGCATAATAACTGAACGCTGCTTCTCCATGTTTAGTTCTGACTCTGGGGACAGGAAGCTGACCAGTCCCTGAAGACCTGAGAGGTCTGGATGGTTCATAGTTTAGCAGGAGGTCAGACATGTATGTTGGGCCTAAACCATTCAGTGCTTTATAAACCAGCAGCAGTATTTAGAAATCTATTCTTTGCCACACAGGAAGCCAGAGTGAAGACTTCAGAGCAGGAGTGATGTGATCCACTTTCTTAGGGTCAGTGAGGACTCGAGCAGCGGCGTTCTGAATCAGCTGCAGCTTCCTAATATATGTGTTAGTGAGACCTGTGAAGACACCATTGCAGTAGTCCAGTCTACTGAAGATAAAGGCGTGGACACGTGTCTCCAGATCCTGCTGTGACATTAGTCTTTTAATCCTAGATATGTTCTCTAGGTGATAGTAGGCTGATTTAGTAACTGTTTTAATGTGACTGTTGAAACTCAGGTCAGAGTCCATGACTACTCCTAGATCTCTGTCTCTCTGTTGTTTTGAACATTGCAGACTGAAGCTCAGCGCTAACTTTTAAACGTTCTGCCTTGGCTCCAAAAACCATTAGCTCAGTTTTATCTTTGTTTCATTGGAGAAAGTTCTGACACATCCAGTCATTGATTTGTTCAATGCACTTACTCAGTGTTTGAATTGGAGCATAGTCTCCTGGTGAAATTGTTACGTACATTTGTGTGTCATCTGCATAGCTATGGTAACTTATTTTGTTGTTCTTCATTATCTGAGCCAGTGGTAGCATGTAGATGTTAAAGAGAAGAGGCCCCAAGATGGAGCCTTGAGGAACCCCACATGTCATATTTGTCAACTCAGATGTGTATGTACCTATAGAAACAAAGTTGTTTCTGTCCTTTAAGTAGGATTCAAACCAGTTTAGAACTGTTTCCGAAAGTCCCACCCAGTGTTCCAGTCGGTCCAGTAATATGCTGTGGTCAACAGTGTCAAACGCAGCACTGAGATCTAATAATACTAACACTGAAGTTCTGCCACTGTCTGTGTTTAAGTGGATGTCGTTAAAGACCTTTCCAAGAGCAGTCTCAGTGCTGTGGTTTGGACGAAAGCCTGACTGGAACACATCCAAACAGTTATTTAAATGCAAGAAATTACTCAACTGTTGAAAAACTACTTTTTCAATGATCTTACCTAGAAATGGAGGTTTGATATGGGCCTGTAATTGTTCATTACTGAAGCATCTAGATTATTATTTTTTAAGAGCGGTTTAATGACTGCAGTTTTCAGGGCCTGTGGAAAAACACCTGAGTGAAGAGACGTGTTTACTATATGAAGTAGTTCTGAGGCCATGCAAGGCAAAACATCTTTGAAAAACCCTGTTGGAATAATATCAAGGCAGCAGGAGGAGGACTTCAGAAGTTGTATAATGTCCTCCAGGTTTTTATCATTAATCTGATGGAATTGTGTCATGATGTCTGAATTGATGTTAAGTGGACACAGAGACAACACATCTGCTGTTCCTGATGCAGAGGCACTGACTGCTTGTCTGATTTTCTGAATGTTGTCAGTGAAGAAGGCAAAGTCATTGCACGCCCTGGTGGTTAGAAGTTCAGAGGCTACTGACACTGGGGGGTTAGTTAGTCTGTCGACGGTAGCAAACACGGCACGTGCGTTGTTTTTGTTTTTGGTAATGATGTCAGAGAAGAACGACTGTCGTGCGTTTTTCAATTCCAAATTCTAAAGGCCAAGTCTCTCTTTATAGATTTCAAAGTGAACCTGGAGATTTGTTTTTCGCCACCTGCGTTCAGCTTTTCGACATTCTCTTTTTTCTGTTTTCACGGTCATGGCCTTTCTCCATGGAGATATTTTCTTCCCAGTCACTTCCTTTACCTTAGTTGGAGCAATGGCATCTATAACATTTTTAATGTTTGAATTAAAATGATCTACTAGCTCATTTACTGAGGTGTTAGCAGGGGCAAGTGTGGAATAAACATTCTGAGTAAACATTTCCCTAGTATTTTCAGTTAAACATCGCTTTGTGGTTACCTCTTTCTGAACAGAAATAGAGCTCTCAACGAAAACACAGGAATGGTCAGAGAGTGCAACATCAGTCACCACAACCTTAGAGATATTCAGACCCTTTGAGATAATTAAGTCCAGAGTGTGCCCCTTATTGTGCGTGGGCTCCGTCACATGCTGAGTCAGTCCATAGCTATCAAGAACACAGAACAGTTCTTTAGCCCCTCTGTCCTGGGGGTTGTCAACATGGATGTTAAAATCACCAACAATGACTAGACGGTCAAAGTCAATACACACTATAGACAGCAGTTCAGTAAGGTCATCACAAAGCTTGCACAGTATTTGGGTGGCCTATAGATATTTAGGAACAGAGCTCGAGAGGAGCATTTCAGCTGAAGGGCCACATATTCAAAAGAATCAAAGTTTCCCATACGATGTCTTCCTGCATTGAAGGGAATCATTGAACAGATCAGCAACTCCTCCTCCTCTCTTATGCATTCTTTCCTGACTCATAACACTAAAGTTGGGAGGGGTTGATTCGATAAGAACAGCTGCACTGTTATTTTGTTCAATCCAAGTTTCTGTTGAAAACATAAAATCCAGATTGTGCTCAGTGATAAAATCATTGATTAAAAATGTTTTCCTGCCTAAGACCTGACATTTAATAAAGCGAGTTTAAGTTTGTTGAACACACTATCAGTCAGACTTGTTGTGACAAGCTGTGGCTCTTAATCTATTACCTATCAACACAGATATCGGCAAAGCTACTGGCAGGCATGTCCTGGAGAGAGTTGAGAGTGCCATACGCCCTTGAGCCTGGACCCAGCACATATCAGTGTGCAGCGTTGTGTACACACACATCCCTATCAGGCTTTGAAGGGGAGGGAGGACTTTGCTAAAATTACAGTTTTAGTGTTAAAACAGTTAGCTTAAAGTTACGGATCAGTACACAGAAATGTATCCAGCTTAAATGATGAGTGAAATAATGGATGCAGACCACTCTGTGTTCTGTTAGTCATTTAATGTATTTACACTGATTAGTACTCCATGTATTAGTTTATTGGATATCAGGGACCTCAGACTTCTCGCTGCTGATCTAAACGGCAGAATGTGAATTTATTTAACATTTTAAAACACAGAAGAAGAGAGAAACTGATACATGATTCATGGACAAAGTTTGACTTTTGTTATATTTAATAAAGTAATAAAGAAAGTAAATAAACAAGTGAAATGTATCTCAAATGCACCATAAACCATAAAACCCTCCTGATAGCCTGAACACATGTCTCTATTAAAGGTCCCCATCATCCTCCTCTTCATCAGTATATCCCAGGTCTCAGGTATATCCAGAGCCTGTCTCTGATTGGCTGAAACACCAAACAGATCATTGCAGCATTACCCATAATCCCCTCTGTTTCAGCCCTGTTTCCAAAGTGCTGATTTTCTGTCTGTTACTTCAGATGAAGACAAGGAGCCCCTCCCCACGCCCCTCTGAGAGACATCTGGTTACAAAGAACTCAAAGGAGCTCTAGAGGAGATCCAGGTGATAAGGGGGGGGGGTACCTTGTTGCTGATTGGCTAATGGCTACACAAGACAACACATCGTTATGACATCATAAAGTGGCCAAAATCTGATCAGCTCATTTTCAGACGGGTTTTTATAGAACTGGATCAAAAAGAGAGAAAATCTTTGTTCCTGAAAACATGCTGATGTAGCAAAGACATGTAAGGGTGGATTTTGCATAATAGGTGACCTTTAACACATGTCTCTGTTAAACACATCCAAGACTAAACATACAGTTGAACAGAGTAAAAGGCAATCAGAGTACAAGACTATATGCTTTAAACGACTATATGATCCTGTGACCCGGGTTGGAGTCACTGGGTGCAGGGGTCTGCCACCCTGGCGGTGAACAGCAGGGCGTTGATGCTCTTCTCTCGGATCAGCAGCAGGAAGGGTCTGTTCACATGGAACACCTCTCGGTCGAAGTTGATGGATCGACCGACCGCCACCACGCCTGTAGCCGCTGCCGCCTCGCTGCCCTCCTCGTTCACCTGCAGGGACACCACAGATTCACTCTCACTGCCCCCTCTGCTCGGACTAACATACAGAAGGACAGTGGCGGACTGGCCATCGGGACGAATCCTGATGGGTTGGACAACGTGGGCCCGTCGAATAAGTCACTAGCACTAGGGAGGCAAAGAGGAGGCAAATCCTCCTCTGATTGAGCTAATTACCGCTGGTGTTTTCTTTTCTTTAGCTTCCTAGCCCCTCATGCTATAATCATGTGTGTTTTCTCCATTCCTGTTCATGTGTCTTCTCGCAATTATCACTGGCCCCGTGTATCTCCTGATCGCTATAACCGGCCCGCTCTCGTCTATCCCACGTGCTCCACTGAGATCCAGCATCTAGTTTCAGGCGGCCTGTGGAACTGCCAGTCAGCTGTTCCTAAGGCTGACTTCCTCTCTGGCTCCGCCTCCCTGCAGTCTCTGGGTTTCCTTGCTCTCACTGAGACCTGGATTACTCCATCCAACACATCCACCCCAGCAGCTCTCTCCACAGCATATTCCTTCTCCCATACACCCAGACCCACTGGCAGAGGAGGTGGCACTGGTCTCCTGCTCTCTCCACAGCATACTCCTTCTCCCCCGTCTAAAACACTTGAACGCGCTGTCTTTAGACAACTCTCCTGCTATCTCCGTCAGAACAACCTTCTGGATCCGCACCAGTCTGGTTTCAAGGCAGGTCACTCCACAGAAACTGCCCTCCTTGCTGTCTCTGAGGAACTGCACACGGCTAAAGCAGCATCCCTCTCCTCTGTCCTCATCCTGTTGGACCTGTCTGCTGCATTCGACACGGTGAACCATCAGATCCTCCTTCACTCTCCAAGAACTTGGAGTTTCAGGCTCTGCACTTTCCCTCCTCACCTCATACCTCAAAGACCGCACCTACAGGGTCACTTGGAGAGGGTCCGAGTCCGACCCTTGTCAATTAACTACAGGGGTCCCTCAGGGCTCTGTTCTTGGTCCCCTCCTCTTCTCCCTGTACACAAACTCACTCGGATCAGTCATTAGCCCGCATGGTTTTTCATACCACTGCTACGCTGACGATACCCAACTAATCCTGTCCTTCCCCCGCTCAGAGACCCAGGTCGTCGCACGCATCTCTGCTCGTCTAGCTGACATCTCGTCTGGTCTTCAACCTTCCTAAATGTTCCCACACCACGCCGCTCCTCCGCTCCCTCCACTGGCTTCCGGTAACTGCTAGAATCCACTTCAAGACCCTGGTGCTTGCGTACCATGCTGCGAATGGATCTGGCCCTTCCTACATCCAGGACATGGTTAAACCGTGCACCCCAGCACGTGCACTCCACTCTGCATCAGCCAGACGACTCACTCAAGTTCCCATCAGCAGAAACACGTGGGTTTGCTATCCTGGCTCCAAGATGGTGGAATGAGCTCCCATTGACATCAGGACAGCAGAAAGCTCACACACCTTCCAGACTGACACTCATCTCTCTCGACTCCACCTCGAGGATAGAACAGGTAACCGGTAACCTCACAGGTAACCTCACAGGTAACCGGTAACCTCACAGGTAACCGGTAACCTCACAAGTAACAGGTAACCTCACAAGTAACCTCACAGGTAACCTCACATGTAACAGGTAACCTCACAGGTAACCTCACAGGTAACCGGTAACCTCACAAGTAACAGGTAACCTCACAAGTAACCTCACAGGTAACCTCACAGGTAACCGGTAACCTCACAGGTAACCTCACAGGTAACCGGTAACCTCACAGGTAACCGTAACTTCACAGGTAACCTCACATGTAACAGGTAACCTCACAGGTAACAGGTAACCTCACAGGTAACCTCACAGGTAACCGGTAACCTCACAGGTAACCTCACAGGTAACCTCACAGGTAACCTCACAAGTAACCTCACAGGTAACCGGTAACCTCACAGGTAACCTCACAGGTAACCTCACAGGTAACCGGTAACCTCACAGGTAACCTCACAGGTAACCTCACAGGTAACCTCACAAGTAACCTCACAGGTAACCTCACAGGTAACCTCACAGGTAACAGGTAACCTCACAGGTAACCGGTAACCTCACAGGTAACCTCACAGGTAACCAGTAACCTCACAGGTAACCTCACATGTAACAGGTAACCTCACAGGTAACAGGTAACCTCACAGGTTACCTCACAGGTAACAGGTAACCTCACAGGTAACAGGTAACCTCACAGGTTACCTCACAGGTAACAGGTAACCTCACAGGTAACCCCGCCTCTTTACTGACCTCCAGGAAGGCTTTGTGGAAGGCGTCTGAGATGTGCAGACCTTCACCTCCGTCCTCCAACATCCCTGAAACACAGACGCACTTTAACCTTCAGACGGTGTCACTCAAACGCACGTCTTAGGATCAGTTTACACAGAGGGATTTTAACTCTGCGGTTTGTTGCTTTCAATGTCCTTTGTTTATAATAGGAAATCCGAGTCAGAAGAACTTCTTACATGTTGAACTCAAATACCTGTACTTTCTACTTCTTACATGTTGAACCCAAATACCTGTACTTTCTACTTCTTACATGTTGAACCCAAATACCTGTACTTTCTACTTCTTACATGTTGAACACAAATACCTGTACTTTCTACTTCTCTCATGTTGAACTCAAATACCTGTACTTTCTACTTCTTACATGTTGAACCCAAATACCTGTACTTTCTACTTCTTACATGTTGAACTCAAATACCTGTACTTTCTACTTCTTACATGTTGAACTCAAATACCTGTACTTTCTACTTTTTACATGTTGAACTCAAATACCTGTACTTTCTACTTCTCACATGTTGAACCCAAATACCTGTACTTTCTACTTCTTACATGTTGAACTCAAATACCTGTACTTTCTACTTCTTACATGTTGAACTCAAATACCTGTACTTTCTACTTCTTACATGTTGAACCCAAATACCTGTACTTTCTACTTCTTACATGTTGAACTCAAATACCTGTACTTTCTACTTCTTACATGTTGAACTCAAATACCTGTACTTTCTACTTCTTACATGTTGAACACAAATACCTGTACTTTCTACTTCTTACATGTTGAACACAAATACCTGTACTTTCTACTTCTCACATGTTGAACTCAAATACCTGTACTTTCTACTTCTCACATGTTGAACACAAATACCTGTACTTTCTACTTCTCACATGTTGAACTCAAATACCTGTACTTTCTACTTCTCACATGTTGAACTCAAATACCTGTACTTTCTACTTCTCACATGTTGAACACAAATACCTGTACTTTCTACTTCTTACATGTTGAACTCAAATACCTGTACTTTCTACTTCTTACATGTTGAACACAAATACCTATACTTTCTACTTCTTACATGTTGAACTCAAATACCTGTACTTTCTACTTCTCACATGTTGAACCCAAATACCTGTACTTTCTACTTCTCACATGTTGAACTCAAATACCTGTACTTTCTACTTCTCACATGTTGAACCCAAATACCTGTACTTTCTACTTCTTACATGTTGAACTCAAATACCTGTACTTTCTACTTCTCACATGTTGAACACAAATACCTGTACTTTCTACTTCTCACATGTTGAACCCAAATACCTGTACTTTCTACTTCTTACATGTTGAACTCAAATACCTGTACTTTCTACTTCTTACATGTTGAACACAAATACCTGTACTTTCTACTTCTTACATGTTGAACCCAAATACCTGTACTTTATACTTCTTACATGTTGAACCCAAATACCTGTACTTTATACTTCTTACATGATGAACCCAAATACCTGTACTTTCTACTTCTTACATGTTGAACCCAAATACCTGTACTTTCTACTTCTTACATGTTGAACTCAAATACCTGTACTTTCTACTTCTTACATGTTGAACTCAAATACCTGTACTTTCTACTTCTTACACTTTGAACACAAATACCTGTACTTTCTACTTCTCACATGTTGAACTTAAATACCTGTACTTTCTACTTCTCACATGTTGAACTCAAATACATGTGTGTTCCTCTACTTGAGTAAAGGATGTGTGTACTTCTACTTGAGTAAAGGGTGTGTGTACTTCTACTTGAGTAAAGGGTGTGTGTACTTCTACTTGAGTACAGGATGTGTGTACTTCTATTTGAGTACAGGATGTGTGTAATTCTACTTGAGTACAGGATGTGTGTACTTCTACTTGAGTACAGGACGTGTGTACTTCTACTTGAGTACAGGATGTGTGTTCTTCTACTTGAGTACAGGATGTGTGTACTTCTACTTGAGTACAGGACGTGTGTACTTCTACTTGAGTACAGGACGTGTGTTCTTCTACTTGAGTACAGGATGTGTGTACTTCTACTTGAGTACAGGATGCGTGTACTTCTGCCACCTCTCTCCTCACCTGGCAGGCTGGCCCTCTCGGAGCTGAACAGGTC
>CM070484.1:45645618-45728118 GCA_036324585.1 Champsocephalus esox
TATACACCTGAACATCAGCAGGAGAGGACTCTTTAAAGTAGAG
The DNA here is from genome assembly GCA_036324585.1 of Champsocephalus esox. Classification (NCBI taxonomy): domain Eukaryota; kingdom Metazoa; phylum Chordata; class Actinopteri; order Perciformes; family Channichthyidae; genus Champsocephalus; species Champsocephalus esox. Next base: position 45,645,662 of record CM070484.1, read on the forward strand.
AAACTACACACTGATATACACCTGAACATCAGCAGGAGAGGACTCTTTAAAGTAGAGACACTACACACTGATATACACCTGAACATCATCAGGAGAGGACTCTTTAAAGTAGAGACACTACACACTGATATAAACATCAAACAGAATGTCCTGAATCAGCAGGAAAATGTGTACTTTTACGATATTCTTTTCAAGACAGTTTCCCTCCAAAAATCAATAACCTTTACGCACACGCAACTACCTGAATAACAAACACACACTGAACAAACAAACACCCAGACTGAACACACACACACACACACACACACACACACACACACACACAGACAGACACTATCTCACAGGTTTTAATTTCACATTTAAACATTAAAGTCAGACAAAATAAAAAGTTCTCTATAAAACAATACTTGTAATTCTTGTTATCGTTCAGAATTTAGACAAAAACAAGAATATTGCGATTAATTGTTAAATTAATTTCCCTTTTTAGACATTATTATTCAACAACCTGAGCCTCAAATATATATTTATATCGCTTCTAATCTTTCAGACTTTTATCAATATTTTAAGATTAAACTTTTAAAATGTACTTTGAGAGTACTGGCTGAATGCTGAATTCATTCGTTTATATTTTGCATTTTTTCACAAACTTAAATGATAGATCCTATTTTTTAGCATCAATCTAAAAACATGAATTATGTTTCCATATTTTAATTTATTACAATGCATCTATTTGTACATGCTTATTGATTTTTCTTATAATGTCTCTGTTTATCTATAATTATTTATTCTAGAATAGTCGCAACTGCAAACCCCATACGAAATATTTCAGAATAAGTTTGAAAAATTAATTTAAAAAATACAAACAGAACCTTACATTACATGAATGCACACAATGTTGACAATTATTTTTTTGAATGATACTATAGTGTTATTAAAATAGTTTTCTAAATTCCTCGTACGTGTCGACCGGCCTGGAGATAAACCTGATTCTGATTCTGATGAAAATAAAATAACAGAAAAAAACAGGATTTTTTAACTGTAACTAAAATAGTACACACACACACACACACACACACACACACACACACACACACACACACACCATCAGACGCCTAAATGTGTGTAATGAGTGTGTGAGTGTTACCTGTGCAGGTAGACGTGTTGTTCAGATGGGTCGCTGTGAAGAGTGATCTGAACTCAGGTCAGTGTCCCTCAGAGCAGAGAAATGCAACCTTTGATCCGGATCAATACCAGCAGGACATTACACAACACACACACACACACACACACACACACACACACACACACACACACACACACACACACACACACACATAGCATGAAGAAAACACACTCTCAGCCTGGAGAAAACACACAACAGGAGAATAGAACACAGAGAAACACACAACCACAACACACACACACAGAGAAAACATCCTGTTGGACATCCTGTTGGACATCCTGTTGGACATCCTGTTGGACATCCTGTTGGACCTGTCTGCTGCATTCGACACGGTGAATCATCAGATCCTCCTTCGCTCTCCAAGAACTTGGAGTTTCAGGCTCTGCACTTTCCCTCCTCACCTCATACCTCAAAGACCGCACCTACAGGGTCACTTGGAGAGGGTCCGAGTCCGACCCTTGTCAATTAACTACAGGGGTCCCTCAGGGCTCTGTTCTTGGTCCCCTCCTCTTCTCCCTGTACACAAACTCGCTCGGATCAGTCATTAGCCCGCATGGTTTTTCATACCACTGCTACACTGACGACACCCAACTAATCCTGTCCTTCCCCCGCTCAGAGACCCAGGTCGTCGCACGCATCTCTGCTCGTCTAGCTGACATCTCGTCTGGTCTTCAACCTTCCTGAATGTTCCACACCACGCCGCTCCTCCGCTCCCTCCACTGGCTTCCGGTAACTGCTAGAATCCACTTCAAGACCCTGGTGCTTGCGTACCATGCTGCGAATGGATCTGGCCCTTCCTACATCCAGGACATGGTTAAACCGTGCACCCCAGCACGTGCACTCCGCTCTGCATCAGCCAGACGACTTGCTGCACCCTCGCTGCGAGGGGGACCCAAGTTCCCATCAGCAGAAACACGTGGGTTTGCTATCCTGGCTCCAAGATGGTGGAATGAGCTCCCATTGACATCAGGACAGCAGAAAGCTCACACACCTTCTAGACTGAAAACTCATCTCTCTCGACTCTCGGTTAAAGGTCACCTGTTATGGAAAACCCACTTCTTCATGTCTCTTCTACATCAACATGTGTCCCTTCTTCTTCATGTCTCTTCTACATCAACATGTGTCCCCTCTTCTCCATGTCTCTTCTACATCAACATGTATCCCCTCTTCTTCATGTCTCTTCTACATCAACATGTGTCCCCTCTTCTCCATGTCTCTTCTACATCAACACGTGTCCCCTCTTCTTCGTGTCTCTTCTACATCAACATGTGTCCCCTCTTCTCCATGTCTCTTCTACATCAACACGTGTCCCCTCTTCTTCGTGTCTCTTCTACATCAACACGTGTCCCCTCTTCTTCATGTCTCTTCTACATCAACACGTGTCCCCTCTTCTTCGTGTCTCTTCTACATCAACACGTGTCCCCTCTTCTTCATGTCTCTTCTACATCAACATGTGTCCCCTCTTCTTCGTGTCTCTTCCACATCAACATGTGTCCCCTCTTCTTCATGTCTCTCCTACATCAACATGTGTCCCCTCTTCTCCATGTCTCTTCTACATCAACATGTGTCCCCTCTTCTTCATCAACATGTGTCCCCTCTTCTCCATGTCTCTTCTACATCAACATGTCTCTTCTGTCCCCGTTTCCGCCTGGGCGTCTTGCCGTCACTTGACCCCCTAATTCAGCTCGAGCCGAGGGCGTCACAAAAATAATAATTCTTGAGAAGATCGAGTTTTTATCGCTTGAAATGATGAAAAGGAAAAGGACAAGGACATGAGGGGCAAAGGAGTTTGGTGGGATGACTTTCGCCGCCAGCAAAGCGTGTTCCTGAGACCGAAAGTGCACTGCCGGCGAGCCTTGACGGGGGGGCTACGGAGCACGCGCGTGAGCTGCGAGCGCCGGAGCCTCGCAGCGAACACATGAAGAGCCGATAGGCAGCCGAAAGAGCCGGCACTTCTCCACGGCAGGGCCTCGCTCGGCTTAGTACGGTATATAGGCCTCGTTAGGTCAGGCTCACTTTATGCTGCGTTTCCATTACAGTGTAGTAGCTGGGGCAGTAACTATAGTAACGCAGTGTAGGCGGAGCCGTGACGTCATCTTCAATGCGTTGTTTTCAGAAAACACACATTTTAAAAGCCGTTTCTCTGCCGCCTGTCTGCAGACTCGTCACAGCGTTAATTCATGGTTCTTACTAACCGGTATCGGTGTGTTGTTACTTCGGCATCATTTTTGAAACATGTATTACAATTAAATCACGATCAAATATGTTCATTTTGTTGTAGTTGCCAGCGATTCTCTCTCTAGTTTAGCGTACTCAGCCCGGTTGTTGGCGCGGAAAGAACCTCGATTTTGGAGAGCCAGAAAAACTGTGAAAAAGTACCCGCTGAAAACCTGTAATGCACACTAAAACCATTATTTCAAAAAAGAACGATTTCACATAAACCTCTGGGCAGTTCAACTTGATTGGGGTGCCATAGTTTATGGGCGCTGTACGCAATATATACGTAGTTCTGTTAGTATAAGATAATAAGATGTACTTTGTTGATCCAAAATCGGGAAATCGTGTCGTTATGAAATTTTAAAAAATATTTTTTTTAATTTCTAACTTTTTTTTTCGGCGCCCCCTATGGGTTGATGCGCCCTTAGCATTCGCCTATACTGCCTATGCCGAGGGCCGGCCCTGTGAATGAGGTATGAGAGGGGCGTGGGGGAGGGGCTCCTCGTTTTCATCTAAAGTAACAGACAGAGAATCAGCACTTTGGAAACAGGGCTGAAACAGAGGGGATTATGGGTAATGCTGCAATGAGCCGTTTGGTGTTTCAGCCAATCAGAGACAGGCTCTGGATCTGAGACCTGTGATATATTGATGAAGAGGAGGATAACAGGGGACCTTTAATAATATTTAGAAGCTTTACGTCAGGACTGAAGTTAATATAAATAAGACAAAATGCATTAAAAGAATTATTAATTTTATTTGTGAAATCATAAAATAAAACATGTGCAAAGAACATTTCATGTTAAAACAGGAAGTGACGACAAAATAATAATAATAATAAAACATTACATTCACACCGGTGAAATGTGAAAAATACAAAAAAATGTTCCAGCAGGTTTTTGAAAACGAGTGAAAACGTTTTTAGGGTTTAAAAAATACACACACACACACACACACACACACACACACACACACACACACACACACACACACACACACGACTCCATTTTAAATCTTGCAGAATATGTCTGTTGAATTAAAGAGTGAAACACGCGGGGACTGCAGGAGGGGTTTAGAAAGTCTTTCTCTCTGACATAAGAGCAGTGAAAACAGTCAATAAAGTTTCAGTTTGAGGTTCAAATCTGAGTTTCTGTTCGATGCTAACGTTAGCTTAGCTTCTCTGCATTTAAAAAGACATCACTTCGAGGCAGCTGGTCTCCAGGCGTTTCCGGTGAGATCAGAGGAGTTTGGGCAGGTGTGGAAAGCTTTGACACAAGATTCAATGAAATAAATAAAGGAGTTTTTAACAGCGTTGAAACGGCTGTTCGGGGTTACATTAAAAAAAGAATACTTTTAAAGTCAACACAGCTAGTATTCTGGTGTCAGTCTGAGATGAGCCGTTGACAACAGACTATACTTTTTAAAATCTTGCCGCATATTTCAGTTAGGCCGTCTCGTGGGGGTTCGGCACCAGACTCCGTACAAAAGAAACGACACTTAAAGTTAAAAGCACCGATGAGACAGCTGGTGATTTATCCGTTTGTCTCGGCTGTCCGATGAGTCCGCGGGTTTCAGAGAAACCAAAGCAAGCATCAGATTCCGTTTAAACAGTTTTTAAAGTCATGTAAAAGATTGTTTTCAAGGCACCTTTGAGTCGACCGGTGTCTTGGTCTTTGTCCCAGGGGGTTTGAGGTGGAGTTTGGGCACTTAATAAATGAAAGTTTTGCTGAATCAGAAGCGTTGGAGCAGCTGTTGGAGGCGGCTTCAACCCCAGACTGGATTAAATAAATTAGAGTTTTTAAAAGCCCCTTTAACACATCTGGTTTCTGGAGTCTTGGTGTTCGTCTCGGGAGGTTTTAGTCTGGAGTCTTGGTGGTCGTCTGGGGAGGTTTTAGTCTGGAGTCTTGGTGGTCGTCTGGGGAGGTTTTAGTCTGGAGTCTTGGTGGTCGTCTCGGGAGGTTTTAGTCTGGAGTCTTGGTGGTCGTCTGGGGAGGTTTTAGTCTGGAGTCTTGGTGGTCGTCTGGGAGGTTTTAGTCTGGTCTCTTGGTGGTCGTCTCGGGAGGTTTTAGTCTGGAGTCTTGGTGTTCGTCTCGGGAGGTTTTAGTCTGGAGTCTTGGTGGTCGTCTCGGGAGGTTTTAGTCTGGAGTCTTGGTGGTCGTCTGGGGAGGTTTTAGTCTGGAGTCTTGGTGGTCGTCTCGGGAGGTTTTAGTCTGGAGTCTTGGTGGTCGTCTCGGGAGGTTTTAGTCTGGAGTCTTGGTGGTCGTCTGGGGAGGTTTTAGTCTGGAGTCTTGGTGGTCGTCTGGGGAGGTTTTAGTCTGGTCTCTTGGTGGTCGTCTCGGGAGGTTTTAGTCTGGAGTCTTGGTGGTCGTCTCGGGAGGTTTTAGTCTGGAGTCTTGGTGGTCGTCTCGGGAGGTTTTAGTCTGGAGTCTTGGTGGTCGTCTCGGGAGGTTTTAGTCTGGTCTCTTGGTGGTCGTCTCGGGAGGTTTTAGTCTGGAGTCTTGGTGGTCGTCTGGGGAGGTTTTAGTCTGGAGTCTTGGTGGTCGTCTCGGGAGGTTTTAGTCTGGAGTCTTGGTGGTCGTCTCGGGAGGTTTTAGTCTGGAGTCTTGGTGGTCGTCTCGGGAGGTTTTAGTCTGGAGTCTTGGTGGTCGTCTCGGGGAGGTTTTAGTCTGGAGTCTTGGTGGTCGTCTCGGGAGGTTTTAGTCTGGAGTCTTGGTGGTCGTCTCGGGAGGTTTTAGTCTGGAGTCTTGGTGGTCGTCTCGGGAGGTTTTAGTCTGGTCTCTTGGTGGTCGTCTGGGGAGGTTTTAGTCTGGAGTTTGAGCAGCGGTCTCCAGGAAATTTGAGTCCACACTCCATTTAATAAACACCAGTTTTGCAGAATCAGAAGAGTTTGGGCAGCTGTCGGAGGCGGCTCAGATCCAGGATGTTCCCGACCGACCCTTCTGTCTGACGGCTGCTCGCCCTCATCAAAGATGGCCGCCTGCTGGGGCAGTTCTCCTTGTCGTCGTCGTCGTTGGGTTTAGCTCCTCCCACTAACAGCTGCATTTTGGGCCGCAGCTCTCGGATCAGCTGACTTTGTGGGTGGAGCGCCACGTTCAGAGCTTCGGTCAGTGGAGGACGATCTTCCTCCTCTTCCTCGCCATCTTCCTCCTCGATTAACCCGTATCGCTTCATGTACTTCCTGGTGGCGAGGGACATGTTGCTAGGCGACATCAGGGAGACGTCGGTGGAGGGGGCGGGGCTTCGGTATGAGGGGGCGTGGCCTCCCAGAGACAGCTTGCTGAGCTGAGAGTCGCTCAGGTAACGCAGGGCGATGGCGTTCGCCTCCAGACTCAGATCAGCGCTGAGGCCGGGGAACAGAGCGCTGGCCGAGGGCGAGGGGACGCTGAGGCGGGACAGAACCGCCGCCGGGTTGATGCTCGCCAGGGTGCTGCGAGAGAGACACACAGAAAACAAGGGTATGTTACAAGTCTTTAAAAGGGATGTATAAAAGTCAGAATCAATATAGATGTTTTATATTTTAAAGTAAATTCAGATTGAACATAGTAAAAAAATTAGGGCTGTCAGTCGATTAAAATAGTTAATCGTGATTAATCGCACATTTTTGATCTGTTCTAAATGTTCCTTAGAGGGATATTTTTCAAGTTTTAATACTCTTATCAACATATGAGTGGACAAATATGCTTTAGATGCGTTTATTATCATTTGAACAATGACAAATATTCTCATGAATATTAAACACAACAACCTCTGAACATTACAAATATTCGCCTCAATTCAACCTGGAACCTCTCTCATACTACAACAATACAAATGGTGTGTGTGTGTGTGTGTGTGTGTGTGTGTGTGTGTGTGTGTGTGGAGAGAGACACTGATGGATCGTTGGAGCTATGTGCAACTCAAGGCATATGCTCGAACGAGAGCTGCCTGGACGCTCCAATCATGTTGCACTACCCGTGCTGAGTGTGCTGACTTTTCGTACAATGTCCCGCTGTCTGCTTCCTGCATCAAGTCAAGTGCTCGGCGCAGTGTCGCTCCTCTGTTTTCATTTAAACAGCACCAGATGCTAACAACAACAATACACCTAAGGTCTCTCTCTCGCTCGGACCACACACACCACACACACACACACACACACCCTCCCGGTCCTCCAGATGGCCAGTCGGTGCCAGCCGGTGAGCGTGGAAGTGTGATCTGCCTCAAGCGGGCTGTCAGCATCAGCTTGGAGACGGTATTTTAAAAACTTGAAACTACGAGGCGGCCAAGGACAAAAAATGCATTAACTTGACAGCCCTAAAAAAATGTAAATTAGTGTCCGTCCAAAAAAAACAACACATTACTTATAGTGAAAACCACCCTTGGATGATGGGATGGTAGCCTAAAAGCTTTAGGAATCCAAACTACAACATAATAAGTACCCTGAATCAGGATTGATGCAAAACGAGTGAAGTTTTAGAGAGGTTTAGCAAAAAGAAACCACTTCTGGAGCCATTTGGGTGGACTTTCCATATCTCTGGCCCCCCTTGCTCGATTTTGATGATCCCTCTCTACCCCTCGCTATCGCGTGAAGGGTCTGCTTTATGCGCTCCGCACAGTAACCCTGCTGCAAGGCACGGGCGAACAGTTCATGAGCGTGCTCACTAGCGCACCCCCCCCCCTTTAGAACCCCTCAAAAGGTCCGGTTTATTTCATTTTAAGGACCAAGCAACATCTCCAGGTGCTCCTCTGAGAACCAGGGCAACACAGTGATGTGCACCCCTGGTGATAAGGGCATCTTACCTTGAGTTCTGTGCTAAGTGCGACATCTATAAGCGGAACTGTGACTTTTTCGGAAGATCCCCGAATGGTGACTTTTTTTCTGAAAATCTAAAAATTCTTACTTTTTTTCTTGAAAATTCTAATTTTTTTCTGAAATTCTCAAAATTCTGAATTTTATCTCAATTTTTTCCAAAAATCTTAAAACTCGAGCTTTCTTCTGACTGTTTCTCAAAATGTTGAATGTGTTCTAGAATTTTTTGAAATTCTCAAAATCTATGAATGTTGAGTTTTCCTTGGCTCTGGTTTCGGACGGAGGGCGAGGGCCACCACACACTATATGAACCTGAAACATCAGGAGAACATAAACACTACAGTTTCAAAATGATTTAAAAACACATGTCGAGTCCCATGTCTTGTAAAACAAAATGCACAAATACATTTCATCATATTAGAAAACCCAAAACAATCGATGAACGAATGAGGAGATATCAGAACCGGGCGATGTGTTACCTGCTGCTCTCGATGCTGCTCTGAAGGACTCGGCTGGCCTCGCTCAGATCTTCCTGCTCCACGTTCACTCCGAGCTGCTGCAGCTGCCTCACGGTGGCCTCGAGCACCGGGTCCCCGCTCTGCCGCCGCCTGGAGGAAGAGGAGGAGGAGGAAACCACTGACAGGCTCCTCCTCCTGGACTCCTCCACTTCCTGTTTGCCGTCAGACTCCTGCAGACGGCTGGTCAGCTGACTCTGTGGACGCAGAGCAGAAGAAGTCATGAACTGGAAAGTTACTAAGCTATTAGTGGGGATATGTTCGGGTAGAGCTCGATTGAGACCCACGATCCAACTTTAAAGGTCTCCTATCAAGCAAAAGTCACTTCCTGATGTCTTCTCTCCATCACCATGTGTCCCCGGTGTGTCACTGTGTGTCCCCGGGTGTCCCCGGTGTCCCGGGGTACCCGTGTCCCGTGTCCCCCTGTGTCCCGTGTGTCACCATGTGTCCCCGGTGTGTCAGGAGACTCTCAAAGTGATGTCTTCTCTACATCAACATGTGTCCCCGGTGTGTCACCATGTGTCCCCGGTGTCCTCCCGCTGTGTCACCACGTGTGTCCCCGGTGTGTCACCACCTGTCCCCGGTGTGTCTCCTGTGTGTCCCCCGTGTGTCTCCGATGTGTCACCACGTGTCCCCGATGTGTCACCACGTGTCCCCGGTGTGTCACCACGTGTCCCCGGTGTGTCCCCCGGTCACCGCGTGTCCCCGTGTGTCACCGCGTGTCCCCGGTGTGTCCCCGCGTGTCCCCGGGTTCCCCGTGTGTCAGGAGACTCTCAAAGTGTCAGGAACAAACCCCTCCCTCTTCTCCTCCGTACCCACGTCTCTAAAAACGGGGACCAACGGAGCTGATCCAGATTTGCTGCCTCATGACGACATTACTAAAATGTGGGCGGGCTTTACCCCCACGGGCCAATCAGAAACGTTGCTGTGAGAAACAATGAGACGTGTTCTGGACGTGATACGGTCTGTGTTCCCATTAGCATGCTAGCAGAGAGAGAAAGAGTTTGAGCTCCATCCTGTTTCAGAGATAATCCTTGATGTGGTTTGGAACACGGCGTGGCGTTTAATCACGGCAGCATGTAGCTGAGCATCTGCCGGGAGAATCCCCTCTCTTCACAGAGGAGTGAAGGAGTAATATAGAAACAGGAGACCTTTAAAGCGTAAGTTTAAGAATAAGTTGAATACGTATGCAGGGTATTATTATCTACAGTTTCCTAGCATCACGTGTTGTTGTTGTTGTTGTTGTTACCATGAGGTTCTGGTAGAAGTTCTGCTGCTGCTGCTCCTCCTGTGGTCGGTACATGCTCACACTCTCCCCCAGAACCGGGCTCTGCAGGCCGCTGAGGCTGAACCACACACAACAGGGGAGACATGTAACTCTACAGCTGATCAATGCCTGCAGCGGCTCTAAATGATGCTAACAGAAGCTAACACACATGGCTACAGGGTGCATCGACACACACACACACACACACACACTCTGCAATAACTCTATAGCTAATCACCTGGACTTAAACTCACACTGTACATTTCTATACGATCTAATATTTTATATTCCATTCCTCACGTACTTATGTATATATAACATCCTGCTTTATGTTTTGTTACTGTAAATGTGTAAATCAACATTAATACTATTTTATTTCTATTGAGATGTTTAAATGTTGGATTGCTTATTTCTAGTCTTTTCATTTCTCTAATGTGCAATGCCTTGTCTTTTTATGCTGCTGCCACGCAAATATTTCACAATTTGGAATCAATAAAGTACTTCTTATCTTATCAGATGTTATCAGATGCTATCAGACGCTATCAGATGCTATCAGACGCTATCAGATGCTATCAGACGCTATCAGACGCTATCAGACGCTAACAGATGCTAACAGATGCTATCAGACGCTATCAGACGCTATCAGACGCTAACAGACGCTAACAGATGCTAACAGATGCTAACAGATGCTATCAGATGCTATCAGATGCTAACAGATGCTAACAGATGCTAACAGATGCTATCAGATGCTAACAGATGCTAACAGATGCTAACAGATGCTATCAGATGCTATCAGACGCTATCAGACGCTATCAGACGCTATCAGACGCTATCAGACGCTATCAGACGCTATCAGACGCTATCAGACGCTATCAGACGCTATCAGATGCTAACAGATGCTAACAGATGCTAACAGATGCTATCAGATGCTATCAGATGCTAACAGATGCTAACAGATGCTAACAGATGCTATCAGATTCTATCAGATGCTATCAGATGCTATCAGATGCTATCAGACGCTATCAGACGCTATCAGATGCTATCAGATGCTATCAGACGCTATCAGATGCTATCAGATGCTATCAGATGCTAACAGATGCTAACAGATGCTATCAGATGCTAACAGATGCTAACAGTCTCACCTGTGCTGCGAGGGGGGGAAAACAGGCGGCCTCCTGACCTGTGATGTCACTTCTCTCAACTCCATGATCACTGACGGACAGGTAAGTGTGTGAGGGGCGGGTTTACAGGAGCAGGAGGAGGAGGAGGAGGAGGGGGGAGGTGAGGGTGAGGAAGGGGGAGGAGCCTCCTGATGAAGGAAGGGAGGTGAGACGGGATCCCCCCAGAACAAACTGGCTCCCTGAGAAACAAGAGAAAGAGATCAATGATCATCTTTACACCTGTGTGCAAATGTTTGAACCTCTTCAGAACATCTCTACATACGTTTGCACCTTTCCACACCTGTATCTCTCCACACCTGTATCTCTCCACACCTGTATCTCTCCACACCTGTATCTCTCCACACCTGTCTGTATCTCTCACACCTGTCTGTATCTCTCACACCTGTATCTCTCCACACCTGTATCTCTCCACACCTGTCTGTATCTCTCACACCTGTCTGTATCTCTCACACCTGTATCTCTCCACACCTGTATCTCTCCACACCTGTATCTCTCCACACTTCTGTATCTCTCCACACCTGTCTGTATCTCTCCACACCTGTCTGTATCTCTCCACACCTGTCTGTATCTCTCCACACCTGTCTGTATCTCTCCACACCTGTCTGTATCTCTCCACACCTGTCTGTATCTCTCCACACCTGTCTGTATCTCTCCACACCTGTCTGTATCTCTCCACACCTGTCTGTATCTCTCACACCTGTCTGTATCTCTCACACCTGTCTGTATCTCTCACACCTGTATCTCTCCACACCTGTCTGTATCTCTCCACACCTGTCTGTATCTCTCACACCTGTATCTCTCCACACCTGTCTGTATCTCTCACACCTGTCTGTATCTCTCCACACCTGTCTGTATCTCTCCACACCTGTCTACATCTCAGAGATGGTCTACACCTTGTACATTCCTTTGCACCAGCTCCCACCTGCCCAGCGTCTCACCTGTCCCCACAGCGATGCTGGCGGTGCTCCTCGGTGCCTCCTCCTCTCTGTGGGGGGTCTGCAGCTTCCCCTGAGACTCCAGCAGCATCTGAACCTGAACACGAACACAAACATCAGCTCTGTACGTATTTTCTTCGTTTTTGTGTTACTCTGTCAAAGCGTCGGCGTTTCTAGAGAAGCGCCATATAAGTGTCAGGTAGGGCTGCTCGATTATGGCAAGAATCATAATCTCGATTATTTGGGCCAATAATTGATATCACGATTATTAAATCATCCATTTATTGAAACATTTTGAACATTTTTACCAGCTGATTACCCTGAACCTTAAAGTGGACCTATCATGCTATATTTTAAACACATATCGTAGGGCCATACCTAGAAAACATTTCAAAATACCAAACGGATCATTTAGCCATGCCTCATTTCGCACTATTTGCTCTATTCCAGCCCTGTCTTCACAAGGGCTGATTCTGTGGCAAGTGAGCTGCAGCTGACCACGCCCCCCTGCAAAGGAGGGGGGCGTGGCACGAGCATCATGTTACCATGCTGTTGCCATGCTGTTGCCATGCTGTTGCCATGCTGTTACCATGCTGTTGCCATGCTGTTACCATGCTGTTTCTCTCTCCATCGACTTCAATGCATAATGTTTCAGAAATAAGGTCCCATGGAGGTCGACAGGAAGGGGAGGGGCTTCGCCTCTCGACAGGCGGAGCTCCTCGTTTCTGACATCAGAACAATTTCAAATCTGGATCATTTTAGAGATTTGGGTACGGAGGAAAAGAGACACACACCGGGGACACACTCATGCATACGAGATGTACACCGGTGCATGATGGGTCCCCTTTAAATATAATTCAACTGAAAAACCAATAAAAATAGTTTTATTTCGATTACGTTGTTTTCATAATCGTTGCGAGCCACGATCGTAATCGCGATTAAAACACGATGAATTGAGAGGCCCGAGTGTCACGTATTATTATTATTATTATTATAATCTCACCTGAGCCTGAAGGAGGCGCAGCAGCCGGTCCTGATGGAGGAGCAGCTGGTAGGTTTCCACCACTCCTATCTCAGGAGGAGAGGAGGGGGGAGGAGGAGGGGGAGAGGGAGTAGGAGAGGAGGGAGGAGGAGGGGCGAGGTGATGGGGAGGAGGAGGAGTAAAAGGAGGAGCAGCAAGAGGTGAAGTGTGATACAGATGATGTGAGGGTGAAGGAACGGGAGGAGGATTGGTTTGATGGCTGCAGGAGGAGGGAGGAGAAGAACGAGAGGTGTGACGATGAAGATGAAGGGAGGAAGGAGCAGGAAGAGGAGCTGACAGTCGGTTGGAGGAGGAAGGAGGAGTGTGGGAGGTGGGAGAGAGACGAGTGGAGGAAGGAGCGTGTTGAGCTGGATGGGTGCTGGACTCAGCGGTGTAGAGAAGAGTGGATGGAGGAGGAGGAGTTTGGTGATGATGATGAGGATGAAGGGAGGAAGGAGTAGGGTGGAGTCCGGGGGAGGAGAAGATGGAGGTGCAGTTGTAGTTGTTGGAGGAGCAGCAGGAGCAGGGCTGCTGCAGGTGGGAGTTGGGGGTGCTGTGGAGGTGAGGAGGAGCTGAGGAAGGGTATCCGGGTGGAGGAGCAGACTTCCTGTCGGGAGGAGGTCTGTGGGAGGGGCCAGGGGACTGCCTGACGTTCTGATTGGTGGAGAAGCTGCTGTCAATCAGCAGAGAGAGTTCAGGGACCGACGGCTGAACTCTGCGAGCCTGGAGTACAAACACAAAGCATGAGAATGTGTGTGTGTGTGGTGTGTGTGTGTTGTGTGTGTGTGTGTGTGCCTGTGTGTGCCTGTGTGTGCCTGTGTGTGCCTGTGTGTGTGTGTGTGCCTGTGTGTGCGCCGTGTGTGTGTGTGCCTGTGTGTGCGCCTGTGTGTGTGTGTGTGCCTGTGTGTGCCTGTGTGTGTGCACCTGTGTGTGTGTGTGCCTGTGTACGTGTGTGTGTGTGTGCCTGTGTGTGCCTGTGTGCCTGTGTGCCTTGTGTGCCTGTGTGTGCCTGTGTGTGTGTGTGTGTACTGTGTGTGTGCCTGTGTGTACTGTGTGTGTGCCGTGTGTGTGCCTGTGTGTCTGTGTGTGTGTGTGTGTGTGTGCCCGTGTGTCGTGTGTCTGTGTGTGTGTGCCTGTGTGTGTGTGTGTGTGTGTGTGTGGGATAGTCTTTAGGGCACCGTTGTCGCTTTCTTTTATAAGAAAGTTGTTTTTGTTTATCATTAGTTGACCTGCTGGGCAGGGGGGTGCGGGCTGGGGGACGGACGGGGGGACAGGTCTTCGTCCTCGACTCCGGAGTCCTGGTCGCAGACAGACGGACCGGGCGCTCTGAGCACACACAGACAAAGCAAACTTCAGACGCTGCGCTCCGATTGGCTGCTTCCACAGACACGGGAGATAACAGGTGAGTCCACGGTGAAACCCACAGACTATCAGAATATTTCATTTGGGGAAAACTAGGAGACGTTGCGTTACCTGTTGAAGGAGGTGAGCGCCTCTCTGAAGGTCTCAGAGTGTCGGCTGTCGGTCATCATCTCACACTGCAGAGTACGACCCTCCACACACACCTGCTGGAGACACAGCACACACACACACACACACACACACACACACACACACACACACCTTTGAACTAATCATGTGTGAGAAACGCGTCCTCTGGATTTCATCGCTTTATTCTACAGGTCTCAATTAAAATAGCTCCATTATTAGAGATCGTGATGCGTGAGTGTGCCAAATGTTGTAAAAAACAGATCTCCCTTTTCTCTTTTTGATGATTAACGGCATTAAACTCTGTTATTCTGCATCAAAGAACCTTTAGTCAGGATCGTTGTTTCCAAAGAACTGGTAAGTGTCGTTACCTGGTACTGAGTGACGTACTGAGAGCCGCTCAGCAGCTGGTAGTCCAGATGTGATCCAGATCCTCGACACTGGAGGAACTGAGGAGCTCTGTGAGTGGAGCCGAACAAGACGAGGAGGAAACATCCGCTCTCTGAGAAAACTCTGGAACACAAGAGGAAGAATCATTTGAGCATGACATGCTAATGTTGGGCTATATAGGAACTACAGCACGGTCACATGACTTCACGTCACCACCGCTAAGCTAAAGGAGGCTAATGTTGGGCTATAAAGGAACTACAGCACGGTCACATGACTTCACGTCACCACCGCTAAGCTAAAGGAGGCTAATGTTGGGCTATAAAGGAACTACAGCACGGTCACATGACTTCACGTCACCACCGCTAAGCTAAAGGAGGCTAATGTTGGGCTATGAAGGAACTACAGCACGGTCACATGACTTCACGTCACCACCGCTAAGCTAAAGGAGGCTAATGTTGGGCTATAAAGGAACTACAGCACGGTCACATGACTTCACGTCACCACCGCTAAGCTAAAGGAGGCTAATGTTGGGCTATAAAGGAACTACAGCACGGTCACATGACTTCACGTCACCACCGCTAAGCTAAAGGAGGCTAATGTTGGGCTATAAAGGAACTACAGCACGGTCACATGACTTCACGTCACCACCGCTAAGCTAAAGGTGGCTAATGTTGGGCTATAAAGGAACTACAGCACGGTCACATGACTTCACGTCACCACCGCTAAGCTAAAGGAGGCTAATGTTGGGCTATAAAGGAACTACAGCACGGTCACATGACTTCACGTCACCACCGCTAAGCTAAAGGAGGCTAATGTTGGGCTATAAAGGAACTACAGCACGGTCACATGACTTCACGTCACCACCGCTAAGCTAAAGGCGGCTAATGTTGGGCTATAAAGGAACTACAGCACGGTCACATGACTTCACGTCACCACCGCTAAGCTAAAGGTGGCTAATGTTGGGCTATAAAGGAACTACAGCACGGTCACATGACTTCACGTCACCACCGCTAAGCTAAAGGAGGCTAATGTTGGGCTATAAAGGAACTACAGCACGGTCACATGACTTCACGTCACCACCGCTAAGCTAAAGGAGGCTAATGTTGGGCTATAAGGAACTACAGCACGGTCACATGACTTCACGTCACCACCGCTAAGCTAAAGGTGGCTAATGTTGGGCTATAAAGGAACTACAGCACGGTCACATGACTTCACGTCACCACCGCTAAGCTAAAGGAGGCTAATGTTGGGCTATAAAGGAACTACAGCACGGTCACATGACTTCACGTCACCACCGCTAAGCTAAAGGTGGCTAATGTTGGGCTATAAAGGAACTACAGCACGGTCACATGACTTCACGTCACCACCGCTAAGCTAAAGGAGGCTAATGTTGGGCTATAAAGGAACTACAGCACGGTCACATGACTTCACGTCACCACCGCTAAGCTAAAGGAGGCTAATGTTGGGCTATAAAGGAACTACAGCACGGTCACATGACTTCACGTCACCACCGCTAAGCTAAAGGAGGCTAATGTTGGGCTATAAAGGAACTACAGCACGGTCACATGACTTCACGTCACCACCGCTAAGCTAAAGGCGGCTAATGTTGGGCTATAAAGGAACTACAGCACGGTCACATGACTTCACGTCACCACCGCTAAGCTAAAGGTGGCTAATGTTGGGCTATAAAGGAACTACAGCACGGTCACATGACTTCACGTCACCACCGCTAAGCTAAAGGTGGCTAATGTTGGGCTATAAAGGAACTACAGCACGGTCACATGACTTCACGTCACCACCGCTAAGCTAAAGGAGGCTAATGTTGGGCTATAAAGGAACTACAGCACGGTCACATGACTTCACGTCACCACCGCTAAGCTAAAGGAGGCTAATGTTGGGCTATAAAGGAACTACAGCACGGTCACATGACTTCACGTCACCACCGCTAAGCTAAAGGAGGCTAATGTTGGGCTATAAGGAACTACAGCACGGTCACATGACTTCACGTCACCACCGCTAAGCTAAAGGCGGCTAATGTTGGGCTATAAAGGAACTACAGCACGGTCACATGACTTCACGTCACCACCGCTAAGCTAAAGGTGGCTAATGTTGGGCTATAAAGGAACTACAGCACGGTCACATGACTTCACGTCACCACCGCTAAGCTAAAGGAGGCTAATGTTGGGCTATAAAGGAACTACAGCACGGTCACATGACTTCACGTCACCACCGCTAAGCTAAAGGTGGCTAATGTTGGGCTATAAAGGAACTACAGCACGGTCACATGACTTCACGTCACCACCGCTAAGCTAAAGGAGGCTAATGTTGGGCTATAAAGGAACTACAGCACGGTCACATGACTTCACGTCACCACCGCTAAGCTAAAGGTGGCTAATGTTGGGCTATAAAGGAACTACAGCACGGTCACATGACTTCACGTCACCACCGCTAAGCTAAAGGAGGCTAATGTTGGGCTATAAAGGAACTACAGCACGGTCACATGACTTCACGTCACCACCGCTAAGCTAAAGGAGGCTAATGTTGGGCTATAAAGGAACTACAGCACGGTCACATGACTTCACGTCACCACCGCTAAGCTAAAGGAGGCTAATGTTGGGCTATAAAGGAACTACAGCACGGTCACATGACTTCACGTCACCACCGCTAAGCTAAAGGCGGCTAATGTTGGGCTATAAAGGAACTACAGCACGGTCACATGACTTCACGTCACCACCGCTAAGCTAAAGGTGGCTAATGTTGGGCTATAAAGGAACTACAGCACGGTCACATGACTTCACGTCACCACCGCTAAGCTAAAGGAGGCTAATGTTGGGCTATAAAGGAACTACAGCACGGTCACATGACTTCACGTCACCACCGCTAAGCTAAAGGAGGCTAATGTTGGGCTATAAAGGAACTACAGCACGGTCACATGACTTCACGTCACCACCGCTAAGCTAAAGGCGGCTAATGTTGGGCTATAAAGGAACTACAGCACGGTCACATGACTTCACGTCACCACCGCTAAGCTAAAGGTGGCTAATGTTGGGCTATAAAGGAACTACAGCACGGTCACATGACTTCACGTCACCCACCGCTAAGCTAAAGGTGGCTAATGTTGGGCTATAAAGGAACTACAGCACGGTCACATGACTTCACGTCACCACCGCTAAGCTAAAGGAGGCTAATATTGGGCTATACAGGAACTACAGCACGGTCACATGACTTCACGTCACCACCGCTAAGCTAAAGGAGGCTAATGTTGGGCTATAAAGGAAGTACAGCTCGGTCACATGATTTCACGTTGGAATACTAAAACCACCGCCTGAACTTTTGAAAGAACATCCATAACATTAATCTGTCTGCAACTTATATCAATATTCCAATTACTCGCATGTAGACTATTCTGCACAATGATGTAGTATTTAGAGATATAGAGAGATATCAGTGTGCCTGTAACTCACCTGTCCTGCAGGGCGGCGCTGTAGAGGAACCGGAGACACCAGGCCCACACCTGAGGGCTGTAGATGTGAGTGACTCCACTCAGCCAGCTGAAACACCACAGGACGAACCGGTAGATTCATAACGGGCAGCTGAAAGCGCTTTGCAACATCACAAGTCAGAAATAAACAACAAGAAATTCCTTTACAGGTGCATGCAGCTAAATGTAACAAGCAGGTAAATGTATGACGATACAAATAAAATAAATAATGATTTCTCTCCGAGACATTTTTAGATTTCGAATGCGTCTGTGTCCTCCATTCAGTAAGTGCACGTTAGCGTCTATGATGTGTAAGTTAAATCGAGAGGGGGGATCTCCAGAGGGAAACCTGAGAGTGACTCAAATGCACGCTCAAGGGTAACGGCCCGTCCGCACTACAGCGTCGACAGCTCCAATCTGCCCATTCACTTTCAACGGGGTGACGTCACGTAGCCTCGCTTTTTCGCCGAACTGAATTGTGGGTAGCAGAGCGGTCCGTAGCCAGCGCCAGCCAATCAAATCCCGTTTCCCAAAATCTGACAGCTGAAGCCGTGGGTGAGTAAGCTGGGAGAGACATCCCGCCGTTCATTTCTATATTTCAAAAAAAGTCGGAGGAGAAACTAACTATCGCCGTAGCGATCACCCGGTTGTGTATGAGCAGACCCTCTTCACCTACCGGGACACAAACCGGAGGAACCAGCATGGAGGGAGGAGGAGAGGCAGTGGGGGAACTGGGAGGTTTTCATCTGTTTGGAGAGTTTATATATATATATAAATATTTTTTTGTTTTGTTTTGCTCTGTATGTCGGGGGCGGGAGATTCATGTGATTGGTTGTTGGCCGCGTTGCTTGAATAAAATCCCCAAGCTCCAGACACGCCCAGCTCCAAGCTCCCTTTGGAGCCGTAGTGCGGACGCTCCGTGATTGGAAATGTTTTCTCTCACTGATTGTGATGTCACATGTTTGTTGTTTCTCGTGTGTCTTGATGTTTGTCTGTTGATGTTACACATGCAGCTGCTGGGACGCAAGGAGCATTTCTGACTTGATCTGAAAAGGATTATATTATTGTATAGGGAGGCTGTGGCGCAGTGGCCTAGTGCGTTGGTGTTGGGCTCAGGGGCTCACAGGTTCAAACCCCACTGCAGTCAGCATAGAAGCGTCTAACAAGTAACATGTAAAGCAGGGGGTCCCAACCTTTTTGGCGCCCCCCCCTGCGATCTTTGGCGCCCCCCCTGCGATCTTTGGCGCCCCCCCCTGTGATCTTTGGCGCCCCCCCTGCGGTCTTTGGCGCCCCCCCCTGTGATCTTTGGCGCCCCCCCTGAGGTCTTTGGCGCCCCCCCCTGCGGTCTTTGGCGCCCCCCCTGAGGTCTTTGGCGCCCCCCCCTGCGGTCTTTGGCGCCCCCCCTGCGGTCTTCGGCGCCCCCCCCTGCGGTCTTCGGCGCCCCCCCTGCGATCTTTGGCGCCCCCCCCCTGCGGTCTTTGGCGACCCCCCTGCGGTCTTTGGCGCCCCCCCCCAAGGCGCCACTGATGTCATGTATCGTATCGTATCCACTCACAGTCCGACCAGCGGCAGGCTGCAGGCTTTAGGGTCCGACTCCAGCAGCAGGAGCAGCTTCCTGGTCTGATCCATGGTCAGAAACCTGCAGACACAGAAAACGAGAGTATGTTACAAGTCTTTAAAAGTCTAAAAGTATTTATGAACACATGTCTCGTAAAAGAGTATGCACAAATACATTTGATTGTATTGAACGGTTCTATTGGCTCCAACACGTCGTATGAGAAATTGTGACTTTTCCTTCAAAATTCAGACGTTTTTTCTGAAAATATTTTAACTCTATTTTAAATTCTAACGATTTTCTTAAACATCTCAAAATTCAGACTTTCTTCTGAAATTGCAATTATTTTTCTGAAATTCTCAAAATTCTGAATTTTATCTATAAAAGATTTTTTTCTGAAAATCTTAAAAATATTTTTGAAATTCTCAAAATCTATGAATGTTGAGTTTTTCTTGGCTCTTGTTTCAAACAGAGAGACAGAGAGAGAGAGAGGGAGAGAGAGAGAGAGATAGAGAGAGAGGGAGAGAGAGAGAGGGAGAGAGAGACAGAGAGACAGAGAGAGAGAGAGGGAGAGAGAGATAGAGAGACAGAGAGAGAGGGAGAGAGAGAGAGGGGGAGAGAGAGGGAGAGAGAGAGACAGAGAGGGAGAGAGAAATAGAGAGGGAGAGGGAGAGAGAGAGAGAGAGAGGGAGAGAGAGAGAGAGAGAGGGAGACAGAGAGGGAGAGAGACAGAGAGAGAGAGGGAGGAAGAGAGGGAGAGGGAGGGAGAGAGAGAGAGGGAGAGGGAGGGAGAGGGAGAGAGAGAGGGAGAGAGACAGACACAGCATTGAGAAGGACATCCATCAGAAGCATCCCGACTCGTCTCTGACCCGCTTCAACAACGGGGCAGAAGCTTTTGAAGGAGAAGGAAACCCCTTTGTGTCACGTCTGGATCTTGATTCCCTGCGTTCATTAAATACTTCACAAAGTGATGTGTCCTTAAGTTAAAGAGAAGACATACTGACAGGGCTGTGACGTTGCTCCTTTCCGGCTCTGAAGGGAAAGCAAACGGGCTTCTAACGGTGAACCAGCTGCAGCCCAACTCGAGCCCGACTCGGGCCTCATACAGAACTGGTTTCAGTGGGAGAGGGGGAGAGGGGGAGTGTGTCTCACCCTCTCTGAGGCCTGCTGCTCTGCGGCGGCCGGATGCTGCTGCCGAGGCTCCTCTGCAGCGCGGTGGGGATGATCGGGACGGAGCGCACCGGCGCCACCTCCACGCTGACGGACGGACAGACGGCCGACCAGCTGAGGACGAACGCCGCAGAGTCCTTCTGCTGAGTCAGGACCACGTGACCTCTGACCTTCAGCAGCTGACTCAGCTCCAGAGCCTGCCTGCTGCTCACACACTGCTGCAGAGCCTGGGGGGCGGGGGGGAGAGAGAGAGAGAGAGAAAGACAGAGCGAGAGAGAGAGAGACAGAGCGAGAGAGAGACAGAGAGAGACAGAGCGAGAGAGAGAGCAAGCGAGAGACAGAGCGAGAGAGAGACAGAGAGAGCGAGAGACGGAGAGACAGAGAGAGACAGAGAGAGACAGAGAGAGAGAGAGAGAGACGGAGAGACAGAGAGAGAGAGAGCAAGCGAGAGACAGAGCGAGAGAGAGACAGAGAGAGAGAGAGCGAGAGACGGAGAGACAGAGAGAGACAGAGAGAGACAGAGAGAGAGACAGAGAGAGAGACAGATAGAGAGAGACAGACAGAGAGAGAGAGACAGAGCGAGAGAGAGAGAGACGGAGAGACAGAGAGACAGAGAGAGAGACAGAGAGAGAGAGACAGAGCGAGAGAGAGACAGAGCGAGAGAGAGACAGAGCGAGAGAGAGACAGAGTGAGAGAGAGAGAGCGAGAGAGAGAGAGAGAGAGAGAGAGAGAGAGAGAGATCAAATGTGTACAAAGTTAATTTAAAAAAATGTATTCAACAAAGAACCTAAAAAATAAATTTGGTAATAAACAACAATTAAAAAAGTGTCCCTTAAAGGCGGGCCGGTCACTTCAATGTCAGCTCCTAACGCTTCCTCAGACCCCGCGGAGCCCTGGATCGTGACATGCACGTCGTCACGCGTGTTGTTTGCATGTTATCGCTCTCTTTCATCCTCTCGCCTCGAGCTACTGGTCTCTCATCCTTCCTTCAGAGTTCATGCACTTATTCACCTGCAATGGCTTCTCTCCAACACAGCGACTCAGCGTTCCCCTGGAAACGGTTCATTTCAACACGGGACAGGAAAATCAGGTCCGATAGCTTCACGCTAACGCAACTCACATCTCTCACCAGCAGAACACCTCCTCAGCTCAAAGCCATTGTACGTTTCATCACTATACCATACACTATTTATTATCGTTATAGTATCACTATTTCCGCGATTAGATCAAATGTAAATCATATCTGATGCGACTTCAGTTACTTTTCCAAAACGTGGGGAAATACATTGTTTTCCAAAACTTCTCCAGGGCCTGGAGTTCGCTTTTTGAATTTCCATGACTTTAGGTTTTCAATGACCGCAAGAAGAACCCCGTCTTTACACCTAAAGCTGCGGATGGGTTGTGATCCGTCTTCATCTGGCCGGGGACAATAGCTGGAGATTAGCGCCGTCGGCTGCAGCTGCCCCACAGTATGAACAAATAAACTAAACCACGAGAAATGATACAGGAGAATATGTGTTTCTGTGAAGGCAGCGGCTTCACTTCAGAAAAGTGTCTCGTTTTTCATATAAATCTCCTGTTGTAATGTTGTAATGTTGTAATGTTGTAATGTTGTAATGTTGTAATGTTGTAATGTTGTAATGTTGTAATGTTGTAATGTTGTGCGTACAGAGGACAGTCTTCACACATCATTCCGTTAAACCTCAATAATCTGGAGAACTGGAAGTTGTGAATACGGGAGACAAACAAATGTATTATCAGACTAAAGCAGTTTGAGCATCAAAGACATCCAATGGGACAGAAGGCGTCTGAAAAACAGCTGCCGGTGGCATCGAGGAGACGTTGCCATGGAAACAGAAAACATCTTGACCACAGCAGTATTATCAAGTGCGTTTCACATTTAAATATGGATACGTCTTCTAATCCTGCTTGGAGGTGTAGGCAGTGATATTTTTTATATCACTTAAAAGGTGGGGAAGGGAAGAATGGAGGAACCGGCTCGAGTGGCTGGAGTTTGAAAATACACTTCCTCACAGAGCCCCGCCTCCAACACACACGGACGCACACATGACCAATGAGGGCAGAGATCAGTCTGTGCCCCGATGGAGGCTGACAGGCAGGCAGGCAGGCCGTCCAGCTACTTTAGCCGGATCAGGTGATTGGTCGAGCTCTCTGCAGCGCCACGGCTTCCACTGATGATGTGTGTATGGATTCATTGCCATCGGGACGTTCAGAGCATTCGATGGAATATAACATGTGTTTCTGGAGAGAACTACCATTTGCTTTATTCTAACGACCGGTCCGGTCAGGAATCAGGACACATGAAATGAAATGTACTTTTTAAATGTCGTGCAACAGGTCGCCATCGTCAGTGCGTCTGTGTATTGTGTTCAAACGGTGTATGACTGATGATGTGTGTGCGTCTCTTAATGTCCACTCTGTTTGTGTGTACATGTACGCAGAGCTGCAGGACGGGTTCAGATCACATGTCCTCACGGGGACAATAACGTGTATCGTATCTCTCAGAAACCACTTGGGAGGACTTCGCAGGCAGTTTACAAATTGAAGCCTCGGTCGCGGTGGAGCGCCGTCGTCACAGCGATGGCTGGTTCATCCACTTTTAATTCACTTCAAAATGGTAATATTATCACGGACACTATCGCTGGAGACATTTAAATATGTTTAAAGAAGTTTAAAACACTGTTAAGATGTTTAAATTGGATTCATGTTGAGAGTGTGCGCAGTATAAGAGTAACGGCCCGTCCACACTACAGCGTCGAAAACTCCAATCTGCCCATTCACTTTCAACGGGGTGACGTCACGTTGCCTCGCTTTTTTGCCGAACTGCATTGTGGGTAGCAGAGCGGTCCGTCTCCGGCGTCAGAAGTTGAACAATGTTCAACTTCTGACGCGGAGACGGAGTAGCCAGCGCCAGCCAATCAAATCCCGTTTCCCAAAGTCTGACAGCTGAAGCCGTAGCCAATCAAACCGCGTCTAAGCTGGGAGAGATATCCCGCCGTTCATTTCTATATTTCAAAAAAAGTCGGAGGAGAAACTAACTATCGCCGTAGCAACACCCGGTTGTGTATGAGCAGACCCTCTTCACCTACCGGGACACAAACCGGAGGAACCAGCATGGAGGGAGGGGGCAGAGGCAGTGGGGGAACTGGTAGGGTTTCACCTGTTTGGGGAGTTGACCATTTACAATTATTAATACTATTACTATTATTAGCATATATATATATTTATATATATTTTAGTTGAAACCAAGCCAGAAAAAAAACAAAACATAAATAATAATTAAAAAATATATAAATAAAATCGATTTTTAAAAAAAATATATTCAATTATGGAGACTGTAGCGAATATTCGAATAATCGCTGGCATCCCTACTCTCAACATGGATACAATAGGATCGACATATCGTTGAGCCACAGGCGCAGCGTAACTGAACGCATGCTGAACACATCGCCCTACCTTGAAGCAGTGGTGCAGCTCGGCCTCTGATTGGACAGCGTCGGTCGCGCCCTCCTGAGTGCAGAACAGGCAGGGGACCAGGACGTCTCCGGGCAGAAGAGCCGAGGGGACCCGGCCCTGATCTCGACCCGGGTCAAAGCGGTCCAGAGTCACGGTCACCCCCTCCTCATCTGGAACCACAGGGGGGGGTTATTATAACGATGCGACAGCTGGACCAATCACAGAGCAGCAGGTTGTGGAGGACACTCTTCAGAGAAACTGATAAATGATTCACGGACAAAGTTCGTCTGTGTTAGATTTAATAACGTAATAAAGAAAGTTAATATAAAGTGAAATGCAGCTTCGTCCTCGGAGGAGAAAGAAGTTCTGCAGACAGTCTGTGTGTCCATGAGAGGAGACGGCCAACTGGTCCCACCCTTACATTCTCTGAGGCATCATCTAAACCGTAAAGCCCCCTCGTCCGTAACCATTCGCAAATCCTCCTTTTACTTCCTGAAATATAAACCCTAACACCTGTCTCTGTTGAACTCATACAAGACTAACGATACAATCTAACGAGCGAAAGCCAATCAGAGTCTCAGGGCGCGTTCACACCTGCCGTGTTTAGTCCGGTTGAATCGAGCCCTGGAGCGTTCAGCCGCTTGGTGCGGTTCGTTTGGGTCGGTGTGAACGCAGACCTCTTAAGTGAACTGCCTCAAGAGGTGGTCTCGGAGCGCTTGCTAGTGAACTCTGGAGCGGTTAATCGCTGGTGTGAACGCAGTCCGCACCAACACATAGGAAGCGCATATTTACAAGAACGCGGATGTCTTAAAAAATCTTCAGCGAAAGAGTCTTTCAAGACATCCGCGGTGGTTTAGTGAAAGAGCGAAGCAGAATGAAGAGTTGAACAGTGTCGTGTAAAGAAAGGCTCCGTCAACATAAAAGTAGGAACTCCTGTCGTCGGGGAAACGCCCTCCTGACTGCAGAACGTCTCTCATTGTGTTGTAATGTTTTTAACGGACGTGGTCTGATTATATAAATCGTATGCGCGGGCCGCTAGCGTCTGTTGATCTCCAGACTAACAGCAGCATGAGAATGACCTGCAGAACGTGCCGATGCTCCATGGCGGAGGCTCCGGGAGGAATGGCCGTTGTTACCCCCTTAATGTCTGACCAATGGGTGAACAGCATTTCCGTGCACACGACTTGTGTTTAAAGTTTATAGTCTGTTTGAGTTTTGCCGTGTGAACGCAAACCGAGCCGTCTGAGAAATGAAACGATGCCACAAACTGTGGTCAGGTGCTCCAGAGAGCGACTATTAGGTGAGACCTAGGACGATATGTTTAAATGATTATAGGATCATTTGACACGACACAGGTGAGCTCTTACCTGCGTCCACACTCATGGAGCCCAGGAGGAAACACGGGAGGCGGGGCTTGTTGCTGTGACGGGCGTGACGCTGAGCCAATCGCAGAGCTTTCTCCAGCAGCACCAGGCGGGGCTTCCTGTACACACACACACACACACACATTACATGCTGCTACACAACAACAGCTACACAACGTCATTACTGTCTGGTGTACATGCCGTCAAAGTGGAGATAAAAACACTGCCTGTGTTAAACCCTTGGATCAGGGTTTCTCAAACTGTTTCACACCAAGGACCGCCTAACTCCACACATATCCAAAAACACATCGTTTTTTACAAATCGCCTGAAAGTGGTACAAACAAGTAGCAACATGTGAGATGACGGTGTTGATCTGGGCTGTATCGTGCGATCGAAAGTGAAACTTAAGCTCGTTCCATTGCGGAGATATTCCCGCGAGAGTGCGGAAAACTTTAATTAATTAATTTAAAATGTGAAATGTTACCAATATACTCACGGGCCACTAGGGGGCGCTCACGGACCACACTTTGAGAAGCACTGCCTTGGATGACTTAATGAAGGTCACAAACTGAAACACGTCCAGCCAGTACTAGACGATGTAATTCACAGTCTGACGGTAGAGTTGAGCTGATGTTTAGATGCAGCTGCTACATGGAAACACATGAATCCCTGAACACTAACTCCCTCAGGGCTCTGTCCTCGGTCCCTCAGGGCTCTGTTCTTGGTCCCCTCCTCTTCTCCCTGTACACTAAGTCAAAGTCTTAATTGACAAGGGTCAGAGTCCGACCCTTGTCAATTAACTACAGGGGTCCCTCAGGGCTCTGTTCTCGGTCCCCTCCTCTTCTCCCTGTACACAAACTCGCTCGGATCTGTCATTAGCCCGCATGGTTTTTCATACCACTGCTACGCTGACGACACCCAACTAATCCTGTCCTTCCCCCGCTCAGAGACCCAGGTCGTCGCACGCATCTCTGCTCGTCTAGCTGACATCTCTCAGTGGATGTCCGATCATCACCTCAAGCTCAACCTCGACAAAACTGAACTGCTTTTCCTTCCGGGAAAAGATTGTCCCTCTCTCGACCTGACTACCAACATCGGCCCCTCTGTTGTTTCCCCGACTCAGACTGCAAGGACTCTGGGTGGGACCCTAGATAACGACCTGTCCTTCACTGCAAACATCGCTGCTACAACCCGCTGCTGCAGATACGCGCTTTACAGCATCAGGAGGACGCGCCCCCAGCTGACCCAGAAAGCCACGCAGGTTCTGGTCCAGGCTCTCGTCACCTCACGCCTAGACTACTGCAGCTCCCTCCTGGCTGGTCTACCTGCATGTGCCATCCGACCTCTGCAGCTCATCCAGAACGCAGCGGCTCGCCTGGTCTTCAACCTTCCTGAATGTTCCACCCCACGCCGCTCCTCCGCTCCCTCCACTGGCTTCCGGTAACTGCTAGAATCCACTTCAAGACCCTGGTGCTTGCGTACCATGCTGCGAATGGATCTGGCCCTTCCTACATCCAGGACATGGTTAAACCGTACACCCCAGCACGTGCTCTACGCTCTGCATCAGCCAGACGGCTCGCTGCACCCTCGCTGCGAGGGGGACCCAAGTTCCCATCAGCAGAAACACGTGGGTTTGCTGTCCTGGCTCCAAGATGGTGGAATGAGCTCCCATTGACATCAGGACAGCCGAAAGCTCACACACCTTCCAGACTGAAGACTCATCTCTCTCGACTCCACCTCGAGGATAGAACTACTAACAAAGCACTTGTATACTAACAAAGCTCTTATATACTAACAAAGGGCTTATACACTAACAAAGCACTTATATACTAACAAAGCACTTATATACTAACAAAGCACTTATAGACTAACAAAGGACTTATATACTAACGAAGCACTTATATACTAACAAAGCACTTATATACTAACAAAGGACTGGCTCCTCTAAAGCCAGTTGAGTAGCACTTGAAATGTTTGGCTCTATGAAACCTGATGTACTTTATGATTCTGTTTTCTTCAAGTTTGTATTTTGTTGGTCGAACGCACTTATTGTAAGTCGCTTTGGATAAAAGTGTCAGCTAAATGTGATGTAATGAATGAAACTGCAAAGACACACACACTTGGGAGTGTCTGGTAGGTGGGTTTAAGCAGTGGGGCCCCCTTTCTCGTTCTGTTGATGCCATGACAGGTGAATAATTCAGATTCAAAAAGACAGAGGTGTTGGAGATCAGAGAGGGAGGCTTTACACACATGTTCAGATCCGTGTGTGTGTGTGTGTGTGTGTTTGTGTGTACCTGTGAGCACAGAGCTGGAGGCGGAGCTTCTCTCCTGCAGGGCTGCCATCCCACAGAGCTGATCTGGACTTGGGGAAAGTGAGTTGAGTGCCAGAGTTCATCGAGGTTCTGCAACAAAAACAGATGAGAAGCAGTTCAATCTGGTTTATTGAGCAGCAGGTTTTCCACATACAAGGAATCTCTTTTAATGCATCGGTGAAGAGGAGAGGACATTTAAATAGAAGCCGGTTGCCAGAATCAAGTGACAAACGATTGATCATGAAAGTGTTCTCAAAGCTGGTGAAGGTGCAGCTAGTCTGAAGTACTTTGTAGACTGCAGGGTAGCTGGTGGAGGTGCAGCTAGTCTGAAGTACTTTGTAGACTGCAGGGTAGCTGGTGAAGGTGCAGCTAGTCTGAAGTACTTTGTAGACTGCAGGGTAGCTGGGTGGAGGTGCAGCTAGTCTGAAGTACTTTGTAGACTGCAGGGTAGCTGGTGGAGGAGCAGCTAGTCTGAAGTACTTTGTAGACTGCAGGGTAGCTGGTGAAGGTGCAGCTAGTCTGAAGTACTTTGTAGACTGCAGGGTAGCTGGTGGAGGTGCAGCTAGTCTGAAGTACTTTGTAGACTGCAGGGTAGCTGGTGGAGGTGCAGCTAGTCTGAAGTACTTTGTAGACTGCAGGGTAGCTGGTGGAGGAGCAGCTAGTCTGAAGTACTTTGTAGACTGCAGGGTAGCTGGTGGAGGTGCAGCTAGTCTGAAGTACTTTGTAGACTGCAGGGTAGCTGGTGGAGGTGCAGCTAGTCTGAAGTACTTTGTAGACTGCAGGGTAGCTGGTGGAGGTGCAGCTAGTCTGAAGTACTTTGTAGACTGCAGGGTAGCTGGTGGAGGTGCAGCTAGTCTGAAGTACGTTTGTAGACTGCAGGGTAGCTGGTGGAGGAGCAGCTAGTCTGAAGTACTTTGTAGACTGCAGGGTAGCTGGTGAAGGTGCAGCTAGTCTGAAGTACTTTGTAGACTGCAGGGTAGCTGGTGGAGGTGCAGCTAGTCTGAAGTACTTTGTAGACTGCAGGGTAGCTGGTGGAGGTGCAGCTAGTCTGAAGTACTTTGTAGACTGCAGGGTAGCTGGTGGAGGTGCAGCTAGTCTGAAGTACTTTGTAGACTGCAGGGTAGCTGGTGGAGGTGCAGCTAGTCTGAAGTACTTTGTAGACTGCAGGGTAGCTGGTGGAGGAGCAGCTAGTCTGAAGTACTTTGTAGACTGCAGGGTAGCTGGTGGAGGTGCAGCTAGTCTGAAGTACTTTGTAGACTGCAGGGTAGCTGGTGGAGGAGCAGCTAGTCTGAAGTACTTTGTAGACTGCAGGGTAGCTGGTGGAGCTGCAGCTAGTCTGAAGTACTTTGTAGACTGCAGGGTAGCTGGTGGAGGTGCAGCTAGTCTGAAGTACTTTGTAGACTGCAGGGTAGCTGGTGGAGGTGCAGCTAGTCTGAAGTACTTTGTAGACTGCAGGGTAGCTGGTGGAGGTGCAGCTAGTCTGAAGTACTTTGTAGACTGCAGGGTAGCTGGTGAAGGTGCAGCTAGTCTGAAGTACTTTGTAGACTGCAGGGTAGCTGGTGGAGGAGCAGCTAGTCTGAAGTACTTTGTAGACTGCAGGGTAGCTGGTGGAGGTGCAGCTAGTCTGAAGTACTTTGTAGACTGCAGGGTAGCTGGTGGAGGTGCAGCTAGTCTGAAGTACTTTGTAGACTGCAGGGTAGCTGGTGGAGGTGCAGCTAGTCTGAAGTACTTTGTAGACTGCAGGGTAGCTGGTGGAGGTGCAGCTAGTCTGAAGTACTTTGTAGACTGCAGGGTAGCTGGTGGAGCTGTAGCTAGTCTGAAGTACTTTGTAGACTGCAGGGTAGCTGGTGGATTCACTCCAGGTGGAACTAAAGTCTGATTCAACACTTGATTATATTTCACATCCTTCATCTGTGAAGTAACTAAAAGGTATAAATACATGGAGTGGAGGAAAAGTACACCATCTACCTCTGAACTGCGATGGAGTAGAAGTATGAAGTAAAGTAAAGTACCTCCAAGTTGTACTGAAGTACAGTACTTGAGTACTTAGTTACTTCCCACCTCAGTAGGGTGGTAGCTTTGGGTTAGCCTGGTGTTGATGTTCCTGCTAATGGTGAGCAGGGGGGCTAGCTAACAGCAGCAACTTCAGCCAGCATCACCCAGGTTAAACTACCATCACAGGTTAACATGCTAGTTCATTAGCAAGCCCAGCTAGCCGTTTGTGAGCGTTACAACTCATGACAACAGTAGCTTTAAGAGATTCAGACATCGTTCATCCAAATCTGGAGTAAAAGTACACCATTTACCTTTGAACTGAAGTTGAGTAGAAGTTGAAAGTAGCATACAATGGAAATACTCAAGTACCTCAACATTGTACTTAAGTACAGTACTTGAGTACATGTACTTAGTTACTTTACACACACACACACACACACACACACACACACACACACACACACACACACACACACACACACACACACACACACACACACACACACACACACACACACACACACACACACACACACACACACACACACACACACACACACACACACACACACACACACACACACCACACACACACACACACACACACACACACACACACACACACACACACACACACACACACACACACACACACACACACACACACACACACACACACACACACACACACACACACACACACACACACACACACACACACACACACACACCGGGTTACACACCCCACCAGTAGGTGTGTTTGAATCACCTGAACCATGATATGTCAACATGAACTCACCCTCCTCTCCTCATGTTCTCCGGAGTGAAAACAGCCTCCAACACTCCAGAGGGTAGAGCCTGGAAGTTCACCGGGCAGCTCATCCCCTCTGAGGCCGACGGAGAGGCACTATTAACGGTCACTGAGCACAGAGAACCCGGCCAGAGCTCCAGCTAACTCCTGCTATCCGCGTTAGCTTCTTCCTCGCAGCCAATCGGCTCCCAGCTCCGTGTTATCTTCCCATAAGGACGATAACTAATCCTTTAATGAAGTCCTAAAATGTTATCCACCTGTCGTCGAATAGTTTAATATGAAAGTTTTACCTCAAACTCAACAACAAGAAGTTTAATAATGGCGCTGTTTCTTCTATCCACTGGCGGGGCAACTCGGCCAGCCAATGGGAAGCCGAGCTGTACCCATTCTGACCAATAGTGTGGCGCTTTGCATTCTCGTCTTCTTCGTTGCCTTCTTGTATCGTTACCTGCCGTTTAAATGGGCTGAGGTTTTACAGCGCCCCTACAGGTTTGGATTAATAATGCAGGACCAGTTTTATATAGGTTTCAAATCACGTTGTGTTTTTAATCAATATATTAATAATTATAAGAATCAGAATACCTTTATTCGTCCCGTATAAGGGAAATACACTAGGTTCAAGGTTCTTTATTGTCAAACTAACATAGCTACAGAATAATTATGTCGTTGAAAATCTGAGGTCACAGGCTTCTCCAACAATGCAACACAATAATACAGATAAGCAGACAATATGAAAAGCAAAATTAAAGTATATCATATATCATCGTAACAAAATAAATAAAATTAGACACTTTTTAAGCAAATACAATCTAATGGTTCACACACCCTGCTGTCCTCCTTGATATTTTTACATCTGCTGACTTCAATATTCAGTGAGCCGTAGGGTCGCCGGTTCAAGTCCCCGACCAGACCTACATATGGATTGTGGACTGCTACTTGGAGAGGTCCAAGTTCACCTCCTGCCCTGCCGTGGTGCCCTTGAGCAAGGCACCGGACAACCCCCTTTCCCCCCACTCCCATTGCTCCCCGGGCGCTGTACAATAGCTGCCCACTGCTCCTAGTACTAGACTCCTGGTACTAGACTCCTGGTACTAGACTCCTGTTACTAGACTCCTGGTCCTAGACTTCTGGTACTAGACTCCTGTTACTAGACTCCTGGTCCTAGACTTCTGGTACTAGACTCCCTGGTACTAGACTCCTGGTACTAGACTCCTGTTACTAGACTCCTGGTGCTAGACTCCTGGTACTAGAATCCTGGTCCTAGACTTCTGGTACTAGACTCCTGGTACTAGACTCCTGGTCCTAGACTTCTGGTACTAGACTCCTGGTTATAGACTCCTGGTACTAGACTCCTGTTACTAGACTCCTGGTGCTAGACTCCTGGTCCTAGACTCCTGGTCCTAGACTCCTGGTGCTAGACTCCTGGTGCTAGACTCCTAGTGCTAGACTCCTAGTGCTAGACTCCTGGTGCTAGACTCCTGGTGCTAGACTCCTAGTAATAGACTCCTAGTGCTAGACTCCTAGTGCTAGACTCCTGGTGCTAGACTCCTAGTGCTAGACTCCTAGTACTAGACTCCTAGTAATAGACTCCTGGTGCTAGACTCCTGGTGCTAGACTCCTAGTAATAGACTCCTGGTGCTAGACTCCTGGTACTAGACTCCCGGTGCTAGACTCCTGGTTATAGACTCCCGGTGCTAGATCATGGTGCTAGACTCCTGGTGCTAGACTCCGAGTACTAGACTCCTGGTGCTAGACTCCTGGTGCTAGACTCCTAGTAATAGACTCCTGGTGCTAGACTCCTGGTACTAGACTCCCGGTGCTAGACTCCTGGTTATAGACTCCCGGTGCTAGATCATGGTGCTAGACTCCTGGTGCTAGACTCCTAGTTCTAGACTCCTGGTGCTAGACTCCGAGTACTAGACTCCTGGTGCTGGACTACTAGTTCTAGACCCTGGTGCTAGACTCCTGGTGCTAGACTCCTGGTGCTAGACTCCTAGTACTAGACTCCTGGTGCTAGACTCCTGGTACTAGACTCCTGGTGCTAGACTCCTAGTGCTAGACTCCTGGTGCTAGACTCCTGGTGCTAGACTCATAGTGCTAGACTCCTGGTGCTAGACTCCTAGTGCTAGACTCCTAGTGCTAGACTCCTGGTGCTAGACTCCTGGTGCTAGACTCCTAGTAATAGACTCCTCGTGCTAGACTCCTAGTGCTAGACTCCTGGTGCTAGACTCCTAGTGCTAGACTCCTGGTGCTAGACTCCTGGTGCTAGACTCCTAGTAATAGACTCCTAGTGCTAGACTCCTGGTGCTAGACTCCTGGTTCTACACTCCTAGTGCTAGACTCCTGGTCCTAGACTCCTAGTGCTAGACCCTAGTCCTAGACTCCTGGTGCTAGACTCCTAGTGCTAGACTCCTGGTACTAGACTCCTGGTAATAGACTCCTGGTGCTAGATCATGGTGCTAGACTCCTGTTACTAGACTCATAGTGCTAGACTCCTGGTCCTAGACTCCTAGTACTAGACTCCTGGTTCTAGACTCCTAGTACTAGACCCCTAGTACTAGACTCCTGGTACTAGACTCCCGGTGCTAGACTCCTGGTCCTAGACTCCTAGTGGTAGACCCCTAGTTCTAGACTCCTGGTGCTAGACTCCTAGTGCTAGACTCCTGGTACTAGACTCCTGGTGCTAGACTCCTGGTCCTAGACTCCTGGTGCTAGACTCCTGTTACTAGACTCATAGTGCTAGACTCCTGCTGCTAGACTCCTGTTACTAGACTCATAGTACTAGACTCCTGGTACTAGACTCCTGGTTCTAGACTCCTAGTACTAGACCCCTAGTACTAGACTCATGGTACTAGACTCCTGGTACAAGACTCCTGGTTCTAGACTCCTAGTGCTAGACTCCTAGTACTAGACTCCTAGTAATAGACTCCTGGTGCTAGACTCCTAGTGCTAGACTCCTGGTGCTAGACTCCTGGTGCTAGACTCCTAGTAATAGACTCCTGGTGCTAGACTCCTAGTACTAGACTCCTGGTACTAGACTCCTGGTGCTAGACTCCTGGTCCTAGACTCCTGGTACTAGACTCCTGGTACTAGACTCCCGGTGCTAGATCATGGTTATAGACTCCCGGTGCTAGATCATGGTGCTAGACTCCTGGTGCTAGACTCCTGGTGCTAGACTCCTAGTACTAGACTCCTAGTACTAAACTCCTGGTGCTAGACTCCTGGTTCTAGACTACTAGTTCTAGGCCCCTGGTGCTAGACTCCTAGTACTAGACTCCTGGTGCTAGACTCCTGGTACTAGACTCCTGGTGCTAGACTCCTAGTGCTAGACTCCTGGTTCTAGACTCCTGGTGCTAGACTCCTAGTGCTAGACTCCTAGTGCTAGACTCCTGGTGCTAGACTCCTGGTGCTAGACTCCTGGTGCTAGACTCCTAGTAATAGACTCCTAGTGCTAGACTCCGAGTGCTAGACTCCTGGTGCTAGACTCCTAGTGCTAGACTCCTGGTGCTAGACTCCTGGTGGTAGACTCCTGGTGCTAGACTCCTAGTAATAGACTCCTGGTGCTAGACTCCTGGTGCTAGACTCATAGTGCTAGACTCCTGGTGCTAGACTCCTAGTAATAGACTCCTAGTGCTAGACTCCTAGTAATAGACTCCTGGTGCTAGACTCCTGGTGCTAGACTCATAGTGCTAGACTCCTAGTGCTAGACTCCTGGTGCTAGACTCCTGGTGCTAGACTCCTAGTAATAGACTCCTGGTGCTAGACTCCTAGTACTAGACTCCTGGTACTAGACTCCTGGTACTAGACTCCTGGTGCTAGACTCCTGGTCCTAGACTCCTGGTGCTAGACTCCTGGTGGTAGACTCCTAGTAATAGACTCCTGGTGCTAGACTCCTAGTACTAGACTCCTGGTACTAGACTCCTGGTGCTAGACTCCTGGTCCTAGACTCCTGGTACTAGACTCCCGGTGCTAGATCATGGTTATAGACTCCCGGTGCTAGATCATGGTGCTAGACTCCTAGTACTAGACTCCTAGTACTAGACTCCTGGTGCTAGACTCCTGGTACTAGACTACTAGTTCTAGACCCCTGGTGCTAGACTCCTAGTACTAGACTCCTGGTGCTAGACTCCTGGTGCTAGACTCCTAGTACTAGACTCCTGGTGCTAGACTCCTGGTGCTAGACTCCTAGTACTAGACTCCTGGTGCTAGACTCCTGGTGCTAGACTCCTGGTTCTGGACTCCTAGTTCTAGACTCCTGGTGCTAGACTCCTGGTGCTAGACTCCTGGTCCTAGACTCCGAGTACTAGACCCCTAGTACTAGACTCCTGGTCCTAGACTCCCGGTGCTAGATCATGGTACTAGACTCCTGGTACAAGACTCCTGGTTCTAGACTCCTGGTTCTAGACCCCTAGTACTAGACCCCTAGTACTAGACTCCTGGTGCTAGACTCCTGGGATGGGTTAAAGGCAGAGCACACATTTCACTGTGGGTGCTGTGTGCTCCGCATGTGTGACCCTTACAGAGGGTTTTTCTCAGCTGTGAAACTGAACACCTTTGACTCTTTGATAAGTTGTCTGTAACATAGGAGCCAATCATAATTGTGCTCGAGTTAAATAAACATTTTAAATGTTGGTTTTAAGAAGAAGAAGTTTGAATTGCGTTGATCCTGCAGGAAGACTATTGTTATTATATGATACTAAACTGACTGTATCATATTATCGGCTATTATTCCCATCCTGTGATGTTTGGATTTATGATTCGATATTCCCTCCTATTGCTGTTTTGCATGTTCATATTACTACCACTAACTTCCACCTTTTCTTATATCTCATATACAGAGCCATTTTTTTTAGATATATATATAAACTAAAAATATGGCTCTGAGCAGGCCCAGTGATTTTCTGCTTGTTATTTCTTGTCGTTGACG
Organism: Champsocephalus esox; assembly: GCA_036324585.1. Classification (NCBI taxonomy): domain Eukaryota; kingdom Metazoa; phylum Chordata; class Actinopteri; order Perciformes; family Channichthyidae; genus Champsocephalus; species Champsocephalus esox. The sequence continues at coordinate 45,681,735 of CM070484.1, forward strand.
GTTTTGGTTTAACTTTAAGGGTTATTTGTTTTGTACAATCATCACGGATGGTTGACGATGACCTGAACATGAACAATGTACGCTTGACGGGGAGGTACAGGAAAGTGTTCTTCTTGAACCCTTTTGAACATGAAGGAAACTATTTATATGTATTTTTATACCTTGAACATTATTTTGTGTTTTTGCTTCTTTTTATAATTTCATGTTCAATAAATTGACTGATACAACATATCCTGTACCATCACAATTGAGGAACATTATACCATATTAAGTTCTTATGCATTGATTTTGCATTATAATACAGTATATTCTCTGGAGGTAGGCAGCGAGCTTGCATGTCATCCATATATTAATAAAGAAAAACACAAAATAGAACATCCTGATACCTATTTCTCTGGTGTAATATAGTAATAATTCCATAATAATGCTAACATAATAAAGTTTGATTCTTTATGATGTATAAAAGATGTGAATGCATCCATGACTTTTTTATTTTCTGTTTTTGAGATGTTAATATATTTTATGTTTGCTTTTTTCCACTCTTTTATCTTAATGCTTTTCCTTTGTTTTAACATACTGCTGAAACAAAACAAAAAAACATCCCAATTTGTGATCAATAAAGTGTATTTTGTGATATTTTCTCACCGAGTACCCGCCCGCCTAGAGCAGTTTCGGTGTACGCATGTAAGCAGACCCATGTGAACCCCAACACGTCATCCAATCAACAGGTCGTTTCCCCCTGATTGACACGTATGTGGTGCAATGGAACGCTGTATTCTATATCAGCAGCCAATCACCGCGAAGGAGGGCGGGACAAGCAGTCGAGCCGTCCGTTCTGACAGTGAAGCGCTCGCAAACACAGAGAAAAAAAAATCTCATCACTTCGTAAATCCTTCCGATGGAGGAGGTTCGGCAGAGGGGAAGAAGAGCGACTGCAAGCTAGCTGCCTACCTCCAGAACTAACAGGGAGAGGAGACTACAAGTTGTGAGTTACATCTCCTTTTTGACTATTTAAACCCTCGAGCACTCGGACGGGTTTCTTGTCAGTTGACGTCGTCTTTACGTCAGGTTCCGTGATTCACTTTGAGAGGGTATCTTTCTAACTGTTAGCTTAGCATGCTAAAGGAGGAGTTTGGCTGCTAGTGTCAGTTAATCTCTTAAAGCTACTGTTGTCATGAGTTGTAACGCTCACAAACGGCTAGCTGGGCTTGCTAATGAACTAGCATGTTAACCTGTGATGGTAGTTTAACCTGGGTGATGCTGGCTGAAGTTGCTGCTGTTAGCTAGCCCCCCTGCTCACCATTAGCAGGAACATCAACACCAGGCTAACCCAAAGCTACCACCCTACTGAGGTGGGAAGTAACTAAGTACTCAAGTACTGTACTTCAGTACAACTTGGAGGTACTTTACTTTACTTCATACTTCTACTCCATCGCAGTTCAGAGGTAGATGGTGTACTTTTCCTCCACTCCATGTATTTATACCTTTTAGTTACTTCACAGATGAAGGATGTGAAATATAATCAAGTGTTGAATCAGACTTTAGTTCCACCTGGAGTGAATCCACCAGCTACCCTGCAGTCTACAAAGTACTTCAGACTAGCTGCACCTCCACCAGCTACCCTGCAGTCTACAAAGTACTTCAGACTAGCTGCACCTCCACCAGCTACCCTGCAGTCTACAAAGTACTTCAGACTAGCTGCACCTCCTCCAGCTACCCTGCAGTCTACAAAGTACTTCAGACTAGCTGCACCTTCACCAGCTACCCTGCAGTCTACAAAGTACTTCAGACTAGCTGCACCCTCCACCAGCTACCCTGCAGTCTACAAAGTACTTCAGACTAGCTGCACCCTCCCACCAGCTACCCTGCAGTCTACAAAGTACTTCAGACTAGCTGCACCTCACCAGCTACCCTGCAGTCTACAAAGTACTTCAGACTAGCTGCACCTCCACCAGCTACCCTGCAGTCTACAAAGTACTTCAGACTAGCTGCACCTCCACCAGCTACCCTGCAGTCTACAAAGTACTTCAGACTAGCTGCTCCTCCACCAGCTACCCTGCAGTCTACAAAGTACTTCAGACTAGCTGCACCTCCACCAGCAACCCTGCAGTCTACAAAGTACTTCAGACTAGCTGCACCTCACCAGCTACCCTGCAGTCTACAAAGTACTTCAGACTAGCTGCACCTCCACCAGCTACCCTGCAGTCTACAAAGTACTTCAGACTAGCTGCACCTCCACCAGCTACCCTGCAGTCTACAAAGTACTTCAGACGAGCTGCACCTCCACCAGCTACCCTGCAGTCTACAAAGTACTTCAGACTAGCTGCCCTTCACCAGCTACCCTGCAGTCTACAAAGTACTTCAGACTAGCTGCACCTTCACCAGCTACCCTGCAGCTACAAAGTACTTCAGACTACTGCACCTCACCACTACCCTGCAGTCTACAAAGTACTTCAGACTACTGCACCTTCACAGCTACCCTGCATCTACTACTTTCACTGTGTTTACTATATTTAGATGAGAATACTTTCTACTTTCACTTGAGGGACATTTTGAATGCAGTACTTTTACTGTAACAGAGTATTCCTACACTCTGGTACTTCTACTTTTACTAAGTACAAGATCTGAGTACTTCTACTTTTACTCAAGTACAAGACCTGAGTACTTCTACTTTTACTCAAGTACAAGATCTGAGTACTTCTACTTTTACTAAGTATTAGACCTGAGTACTTCTACTTTTACTCAAGTACAAGACCTGAGTACTTCTACTTTTACTCAAGTACAAGATCTGAGTCCTTCTACTTTTACTCAAGTACAAGACCTGAGTACTTCTACTTTTACTCAAGTACAAGATCTGAGTACTTCTACTTTTACTAAGTATTAGATCTGAGTACTTTTACTCAAGAACAAGACCAGAGTACTTTTACTCAAGAACAAGACCAGAGTACTTCTACTTTTACTCAAGTACAAGATCTGAGTACTTCTACTTTTACTAAGTATTAGACCTGAGTACTTCTACTTTTACTCAAGTACAAGACCTGAGTACTTCTACTTTTACTCAAGTACAAGATCTGAGTACTTCTACTTTTACTCAAGTACAAGACCTGAGTACTTCTACTTTTACTCAAGTACAAGATCTGAGTACTTCTACTTTTACTAAGTATTAGATCTGAGTACTTTTACTCAAGAACAAGACAGAGTACTTTTACTCAAGAACAAGACCAGAGTACTTCTACTTTTACTCAAGTACAAGATCTGAGTCCTTCTACTTTTACTCAAGTACAAGATCTGAGTACTTCTACTTTTACTAAGTATTAGACCTGAGTACTTCTACTTTTACTCAAGTACAAGACCTGAGTACTTCTACTTTTACTCAAGTACAAGACCTGAGTACTTCTACTTTTACTCAAGTACAAGACCTGAGTACTTCTACTTTTACTCAAGTACAAGATCTGAGTACTTCTACTTTTACTAAGATTAGATCTGAGTACTTTTACTCAAGACAAGACCAAGTACTTTTACTCAAGAACAAGACCAGAGTACTTCTACTTTTACTCAAGTACAAGATCTGAGTCCTTCTACTTTTACTCAAGTACAAGACCTGAGTACTTCTACTTTTACTCAAGTACAATATCTGAGTACTTCTACTTTTACTCAAGTACAAGACCTGAGTACTTCTACTTTTACTCAAGTACAAGACCTGAGTACTTCTACTTTTACTCAAGTACAATATCTGAGTACTTCTACTTTTACTCAAGTACAAGACCTGAGTACTTCTACTTTTACTCAAGTACAAGATCTGAGTACTTCTACTTTTACTAAAGTGCAACATCCGAGTACTTCTACTTTTACTAAAGTGCAACATCTGAGTACTTCTACTTTTACTAAAGTGCAACATCCGAGTACTTCTACTTTTACTAAAGTGCAACATCTGAGTACTTCTACTTTTACTAAAGTGCAACATCCGAGTACTTCTACTTTTACTAAAGTACAAGATCCGAGTACTTCTACTTTTACTAAAGTACAAGATCCGAGTACTTCTACTTTTACTAAAGTGCAACATCTGAGTACTTCTACTTTTACTAAAGTGCAACATCCGAGTACTTCTACTTTTACTCAAAGTACAAGATCTGAGTACTTCTACTTTTACTCAAGTACAAGACCTGAGTACTTCTACTTTTACTAAAGTACAACATCTGAGTACTTCTACTTTTACTAAAGTGCAACATCTGAGTACTTCTACTTTTACTAAAGTGCAACATCTGAGTACTTTTACTAAAGTGCAACATCTGAGTACTTCTACTTTTACTAAAGTACAACATCTGAGTACTTCTACTTTTACTAAAGTGCAACATCTGAGTACTTCTACTTTTACTAAAGTACAACATCTGAGTACTTCTACTTTTACTAAAGTACAACATCTGAGTACTTCTACTTTTACTAAAGTACAACATCTGAGTACTTCTGCCACCCTTCTAAACGTTGGCCAGTTTTAACGTGCTTACTTCCCTTTTGTAGTCATACTTCTGCCGGAGTAGTACACACTCTTTGCGTCGGACAGCAAACCCTTTGTGAACCACCGTTTCAGAATAACTGACCTGGTGTGGTGGAGAGATGTATTAGGGACACAGGAGAGTGATACAAGCAAAGATATTTGTACTTCCTTAGAAGAAAACACGTGTATAAGACCCGCATGCTCCATTTCACGCCTGGATAATCCTGTGTATTCTTATAGAGCACGTTTTCTGAATGTAATAAACCGTGTATCTGGTAAACACTTGACAAATACAAAATCATTTCTGATCTATTTATGAACTTTACACCAAAATATAATCAAAGTTTTGAGTACAACTAAAGAGAAAACACATGTTCCAGTTTGCGTTGATAACGATTGGATGAATACAGAGTCATTGGAGGAAGGCAATAGTTTGCTAATCGAGCTGATCGGTAACATCGAGTACAACATCTTTAAATGTCTCATTGCTTTAAAACTTAGTTTCCCCTCAAAGATTCATGGAAGCTCCGTCTTTAAATCGCACACACCGCACACACACACCAGACACACACACACACACACACACACACCAGACACGCGCACCAGACGCGCACGCCAGACACACGCGACACCGCCAGACACACGCCGCACCCAGACACACGCCACACACACAGATCACACACACACACACACACACACACACACACACACACAGTCACACACACACACCAGACACACACACACACCACACCACACACACACCAGACACACACACCAGACACGCACACACACACGCGCACCAGACACACCGACACTGCACCCACACACACACGCGCACTCAGACACACACGCACACACACAGTCACACACACACACACAACACACCACACACCACACACAGTCACACCACACACACACCACGACACACCACACACGCACACCAGACACACGCACATCACACAGCACACACACACAGCACACGCACACGCACACACACACACACACACAGTGGGGATATAGTATCAAAGTTTATTCATAAAGCACATTTAAAAGCGATGTTTGGACGGGCCAAAGTGCTGTACATGTAATAAATACTACAATCACAATAAAAGACATCACAACAGAGTAGGGGTGTAACGGTTCACAGAAGTCACGGTTCGGGTCGTACCTCGGTTCGGGTCGTACCTCGGTTCGGTACAACAAGAAAAAGCAAAAAAAAGTCCCAAATGCGTAATTCCAGGTTTGTCGTTGTTTACTTTTGAACAGTAGCGCACGTTTCAGTCTCAAAATAAGGAACTCTGACATTTTGAATAATTAACTGCATTAAACAGTTAAAAAAAAAGGCGTATTCGCCGTGTGACTGCATGTGCCGACGGTACGGGACGAATACGGATACCGTTACACCCCTACAACAGAAAACACAGGGAAAAGTCAGGAGACGCGCTCCGCTCTGACTACTAGGCCAGTATGATTTGTAAATGCTTGAAGAAGGCGCTAGAAAATAACTTTTCGTCTAAAGAAATCCTCGATGACTAAACGACTAATTGATTGACTCATGGGCTTAGAGAGGGCAGCCCTAATGTGTCCTTGGGCAAGACACTTCACCTGAACTTGCTCCTGTGGGTATTGTCCACAGTACATGACCCATTGCATGTGTGTGTAATGTGTATTTGTGAAGCGCTTTGAGCATCTGGAAAAGCGCTATAATAAATACAAGGAATTATTATTATGAATTCACCTGGAGGCAGCGAGGCAGCGGCATTGAACTGATGTGAAAGAAAACCTTTGAATGCATGTTTTATACACATTCAAACATTTCTCATTTGGCTTAAACCCATATATTCCTGCATGTTAACTGTATCTGCATCTTGAAGTACGAGTGCTTGTTTGTGTGTACGTCTCGTCTGTTTCTGGGCACCTTAAACAAGTGGCTCTACTCATCTCATTGCATAACGACAGTAAAGTATTCTAGTAACAATTCCACACCAGATTCAGAGGCTGAAATTATCTCCGTCTCGATTTGATTGGAAGACGATTAGACGTGTTGAATTATCGCCCCGAGTTGCGGTGCGTGCGAGGGCAGGGTGTAGCCTCCTTTGCATCGGCACCGCAGCGAGAGAAATGTCAGCTTTGCATGTCGCTAACATTCCTGTGAGGACTTCTGCTGCTCAGAGTGCATCGCACACACAATGAGGCGGTTGTCCACTTTCTGTAGCAACGCAGGCTGCAGACACAGAGCAGTCCGCTCAGTCTGCCGCCGCTCTTACACGGTTTGTTTTCCCACGAGGACGAGTAATGCGTGAAGAGTCGGGTTGGCTTTATTAGACGTAGCGCTGCATTGATAAGTAAACACAACCAGGCCTGTTGCAATCAGCTGACAGATGACCTCTAGCGCAGTGCTTCTCAAAGTGTGGTCCGCGGAACACTGGTGGTCCGTGAGCGCCCCCTAGTGGTCCGTGAGTATATTGGTACAATTTCACATTTTAAATAAATAAATTTAATTTAAGTTTTCCGCACTCTCGCAGGAATATCTCCGCAATGGAGCGAGCTTATGTTTCACTTTTGATTGTATGATATAGCCCAGATCAACACCTTCGTCACACATGCTGCCACTTGTTTGTACCACTTTCAGGCGATTTGTAATCTGTTCTAGAAAAATGATGTGATTTGGGATATTTGTGGAGTTAGGTGGTCCACAAGTCTTTTTTTATTGGTTAAGTGTCCTTGGTATGAAAAGTTTGAGAAACACTGCACTAGCGCTCAAGTTACCTCACGATCGTTATGGCGATTGTGAGGTAACTTGAGCGCTAGGGCAGTGTTAAAGATTCTAATCTAATCGAATCTAAAGAGAAATGGAAAAACAATCTAATGTACTTGGGGTTAGGTCGGCCGATACTCGCTCTCTGCCGACCCATCGGTGCTCTCTAAACACGCCGATCGCATGACTTAAAATACTTTTTTTCTGTTCGCGGTAAAACAAGCTCGCCAACACGGCTTCACCGGTCTGGCAGTATTTGAACGTGTCCGAAAAAACCAGTAAAATAGCGTGTGTGTGTGTGAAGCAGAAATCCTGCAGCTCCGCTCGCTGAGACGGACCGTGAGCGAAACACGCTAATGGCGCATTTCCACGGCAGCGGGTAGCTCGCTTTAAGCGTGCCGAGCCGAGCGGGGCCCGTCTCTGGTTGCGTTTCCACTCGGCCTGGTTTTGGCCCAGGGCCGACTTTTTCACCTTTTTTCTGGCCCGACTAAATCGTGGTTCTAGAGCCAGGAGCAACCGAGCTGAGTCGGGCTGAGCATGCTAAACTAGAGAGAGAATCGCTGGCAAGGGGCAACGACTACAACAAGATGAACATATTGGACCGTGATTTAATTGTAATACACGTTTCTAAATGATGCCGAAGTAACGACACACTGATACCGGTTAGTAAGAACATGAGTGAATGCTTTGAGTCTGCAGACAGACGGCAGAGAAAACCCTTTTTAAAATGCGTGTTTTCTGAATGGAGATCAGCTAAGCTAACGCTATATATGCTCCGACCGTCCACGCTCACAGCAACGGCCTACAGACAGAAATAAACCAGCGACTGTATCCTCCATGACACAGGCAGTCTGTGGTTTGTACTTGTTTAGCTTCTGTCTAGTTTCTGAACAGATACGAGGAGCTGTGAGCTCTGAGTGCTAACCGCTAACGGCTGTGTTGTTTTTCTGGGGCTCTCGTTGAAGATGACGTCACGGCTCCGCCTACACTGCGTTACCATAGTAACTACCCCAGTTCCTAAACTGTAATGGAAGCGCAGCATTAAAGTGAGCCGGGCCTAACGAGGCCTAACCAAACCGAGCGAGGCCTGCAGTGGAAACGCGCCATTAGAGCTAGACCTCACACACTCAGCTATTTGATCTGGAACGAGATGCTACATGTTTGTTCTTCACTCGTTACCGGACCAGTGAGCTGCACGAGATACTGATGGGCTGTGAGGAGCGGGAGAGAGACCGCTCATTTCTCCCGTGCTATTCTCCAAAGTTAATCGATAAACTTGAATAATGTATTTCATTTGAATGTAATAATTATATTGGTCGTGGAAGCTCCAGTGAACGAGCGTTAACGGAGTTGTAAACATCACTTTAAATGGAAGACCCCCATAGGCCCCGCCCACTCGATCAGATCGGCGATCGGAGCGCCCTAATATTTACCTTTTGTTTATTGTGTGCGTTGCCTCCTTGCTTGTCGGATGAATACCACTTCAACTGTAAGTGGAGGCAGGTCGAGTGCGTCTGTGACCACAACTATACAAATACCATATTTTAGAGGTGCCTGATTATTTAACAACAGTGGTGCACGATAATTCACTCGGCTCCTCCCGTGTTGCCAGCACTGTGGTGTTAGTGGTTTGGGAAGAGGGGAGTTTTTCACAAAGCCAGCGCTCCCTAACTCACGCCTGGCTGTGACGTAAACGGCGTGCGGCCGTGAAGCCAGGACAGCAAACAAACATGTGGTCGGTAGTCTGGGACTATTTCAAAGTTTCAGAGTTCGATAGTCCGCTTGCTATTTGTATTCACAGATGCAGAAGTTCCACGAGGAGGGGAGAAGGCAACGAGCTATAATACTTCCAACCTGATCAGTCGCCTGAAACATCGCCATGGCTACGATGGTGTGTTCAAAGCGTACGGAGACGCCTGCGCTGCTAAACTAGCGGCGAATCCAAAGCCAGCTGCGAAGGCACCGGGCTTTCACCTCTCCACGAGGCTTTGGAGAAAGACAAGAAGTTTATTTGGGAAATAAATATGGTCACTTTGAAGTCAGAACTGTTCTCGGCTTTGCTTTGTTCGCAGTAGTAACGCTCGTGTCCTTTGCTCACTACTAGTCTCTGTTTACCACCAGGTGTGCAAAAACTACAGGTACATTTAATATATATATTATATTATTATCGGTCTTTAGAAGCAGGAAGGTATCGGTTTCAAAAAACCAATATCCCCTTTAACAATATGATCATGCGTGTATTCGGAACATGATGGCAATATTTTATTTCGGACCTACCTCCGTTCTAGTCCGAATCATTGTTTTGTCATTAACATTTATTCTTTAGATAATAGTGTTCCTGCATTTCTCCGTTTGAATATCACATGAAATATCTTTGGACATTTAAAGGCATCTTTGGTGATTTTCACTGTTTTCTGACATTTTATTAACCAAACAATTAGTTGTGAAAATAATATTTAGTTGCAGCTCTAATGAGAGAATAAACGACAACATCTTTGTGTAGCTTTTCTACCAGTTGTAGTCTTCTTCAGTGAGCAGCAAGTCAACAAGCAGCTGCCACCTGCAGGGCATGCTGACTCGGGCGCCGGCCGCCACGACGCGCATTAAAGCGGCTGTTTGGGGCTCCCTCTCCTGGCGTGTGTTCTCGAGGTGTTAGTGCATGTCAATGGTCTGCAGAGGCTACAATCCCTGTGTTGAGTGTTTCAGAGTCGGGCCGCACGATTTTGGGAAAAAATGTAATTGCGATTTTTCTGACAGATATTGCGATTCGATTTGCGATATTTGTTTTGAAGCGACCCGACGGAAGTTTATTGTAAGATGCGCCATAACTCCGGCTAGGAAGGTCGTATCAACGCGCTCCCCGTCTCCAGCGCCCCGCAGCCCGAGCTACGAGTGAAAGAACTAAACTTACATGAAACGTGCGTTGCTTTAAAGTCGAGCTCCAGTAGAGACTCTCCCTGAGTAAAACCGGATGGAGCGTCTCTGACCTGACTCAGTCACCATCTGAAGCTCCACTGGAAGCCGTCTGAGCCGCTTTCTGAATACTGGCAGGTGATTGGATCAATCCGTCCATCACCTTCTATCATGGGGCCACTTCTGATTGGTTAACAACGGCTGGTGCATGTGGAGCACAGCACTCTGATTGGTGTGGATGACTGACTCACGAGAAGAGAAAAAAAAATTGTTAACAAAAAATGGCAGGCTTTCCGATTTCATAATCGCATCATTTAAAATTTCGATTTAAAATCGATCAATCGTTCAGCCCTATTCCAGAGTGTTTCAGAGTCAGCGTTCAGAGTGCACGCACCCCCTCGATTGCAGACAGCGATGTCTCTGGGTCTCTGGGGAATCATTCCAGTACTGAGTGTTTGATTTGATCTGGAAAGACATTAATGGCACTGAAGAGTGTGGGGATGAAATGCCATGCTCTGTAACCCCCCCCCCGAATAGTGGCCCCTAACTAAGCTACCCGAATAGTGGCCCCTAACTAAGCTACGAATATGGCCCCTAACTAAGCTACGAATAGTGGCCCCTAACTAAGCTACCCCCCCCCCGAATAGTGGCCCCTAACTAAGCTACCCCCCCCGAATAGTGGCCCCTAACTAAGCTACCCCCCCCCGAATAGTGGCCCCTAACTAAGCTACCCCCCCCACCCCCCCCGAATAGTGGCCCCTAACTAAGCTACGAATAGTGGCCCCTAACTAAGCTACCCCCCCCGTCCCCCCGAATAGTGGCCCCTAACTAAGCTACGAATAGTGGCCCCTAACTAAGCTACCCCCCCCCGAATAGTGGCCCCTAACTAAGCTACGAATAGTGGCCCCTAACTAAGCTACGAATAGTGGCCCCTAACTAAGCTACCCCCCCCCCCCGAATAGTGGCCCCTAACTAAGCTACGAATAGTGGCCCCTAACTAAGCTACCGAATAGTGGCCCCTAACTAAGCTACCCCCCCCCCGAATAGTGGCCCCTAACTAAGCTACCCCCCCCCCGAATAGTGGCCCCTAACTAAGCACCCCCCCCCCGAATAGTGGCCCCTAACTAAGCTACGAATAGTGGCCCCTAACTAAGCTACGAATAGTGGCCCCTAACTAAGCTACGAATAGTGGCCCCTAACTAAGCTACCCCCCCCCGAATAGTGGCCCCTAACTAAGCTACCCCCCCCCCGAATAGTGGCCCCTAACTAAGCTACCCCCCCCCCGAATAGTGGCCCCTAACTAAGCTACGAATAGTGGCCCCTAACTAAGCTACGAATATGGCCCCTAACTAAGCTACCCCCCCCCCGAATAGTGGCCCCTAACTAAGCTACGAATAGTGGCCCCTAACTAAGCTACGAATAGTGGCCCCTAACTAAGCTACGAATAGTGGCCCCTAACTAAGCTACGAATAGTGGCCCCTAACTAAGCTACGAATAGTGGCCCCTAACTAAGCTACCGAATAGTGGCCCCTAACTAAGCTACCCGAATAGTGGCCCCTAACTAAGCTACCCCCCCCCCGAATAGTGGCCCCTAACTAAGCTACCGAATAGTGGCCCCTAACTAAGCTACCCGAATAGTGGCCCCTAACTAAGCTACGAATAGTGGCCCCTAACTAAGCTACGAATAGTGGCCCCTAACTAAGCTACCCCCCCCGAATAGTGGCCCCTAACTAAGCTACGAATAGTGGCCCCTAACTAAGCTACGAATAGTGGCCCCTAACTAAGCTACCCCCCCCCCGAATAGTGGCCCCTAACTAAGCTACGAATAGTGGCCCCTAACTAAGCTACACCCCCCCCGAATAGTGGCCCCTAACTAAGCGAATAGTGGCCCCTAACTAAGCTACCCCCCACACACACAGGGATTCACTGTCGACTCAGCATTACCTCAGTTGTGGCCACACAGATATCATGCAAAGCGAAAGAGAGCGATCACTACTCTTTGCTGATGGAGTACGTGCGCTTTTTATTTCCCAATTTATTTAGTTTTTTGTATTTTTGTTCGTGTTTCTCATCTGGAAATGAGACTCAATCACCTGGGCAGAAACCTATGGTCTGCTTCAGCACCTGGAGGAGAACCGGGGTTCCTGCAGGAGAGAACCAGGGTTCCTGCAGGAGAGAACCGGGGTTCCTGCAGGAGAGAACCGGGGTTCCTGCAGGAGGAGAACCGGGGTTCCTGCAGGAGGAGAACCGGGGTTCCTGCAGGAGGAGAACCGGGGTTCCTGCAGGAGAGAACCGGGGTTCCTGCAGGAGAGAACCGGGGTTCCTGCAGGAGGAGAACCGGGGTTCCTGCAGGAGGAGAACCGGGGTTCCTGCAGGAGGAGAACCGGGGTTCCTGCAGGAGAGAACCAGGGTTCCTGCAGGAGGAGAACCAGGGTTCCTGCAGGAGAGAACCGGGTTAGGGTTAGCCCAGATATCTCACCATGACTCGCGCATGCACGCACGTGCACGGGGTGGCATGCATGCACGTGCACGGGGTGGCATGCATGCACGTGCACGGGGTGACATGCATGCACGTGCACGGGGTGGCATGCATGCACGTGCACGGGGTAACACAGAAGTATATGGACACAAGATGTGTGCAAATGTATTTAGTTTCCTATCCATGTGGACATGATTTAAGTGATCTAACCTCCTCCAGGGGGGTCCTCACCTCCTCTAGGGGGCTTCTAACCTCCTCTAGGGGGCTTCTAACCTCCTCTAGGGGGACCTCACCTCCTCCTGGGGGACCTCACCTCCTCTAGGGGGGTCCTCACCTCCTCTAGGGGGACCTCACCTCCTCTAGGGGGCTTCTAACCTCCTCTAGGGGGACCTCACCTCCTCCAGGGGGACCTCACCTCCTCTAGGGGGGTCCTCACCTCCTCTAGGGGGACCTCACCTCCTCTAGGGGGGACCTCACCTCCTCTAGGGGGGTCCTCACCTCCTCCAGGGGGACCTCACCTCCTCCAGGGGGACCTCACCTCCTCTAGGGGGACCTCACCTCCTCTAGGGGGGACCTCACCTCCTCTAGGGGGGACCTCACCTCCTCTAGGGGGGTCCTCACCTCCTCTAGGGGGACCTCATCTCCTCTAGGGAGACCTCACCTCCTCTAGGGGGGACCTCACCTCCTCCAGGGGGGTCCTCACCTCCTCTCGGGGGTCCAGGGGCATGCTCCCCGGGAAGATGTGTTTTTATATATTGAAAGCATCAATCTGGTCACTCTGAGAGCAGCATGAGAGATCTGTGGATCCTCTCTCAACACCAGATGAAACTGAACTGGAAGCAGATTTTCTTTTTCTTTATGGATATTTTACAAATCACTCTCCCTTCAAACTGTATTCTCATTTATTAATAACTGTCATGTAGTATTTTATACCGGTTTACTTTATTCTCTTATTTGTTATAACTATAATGATCATGTACAGATGTGCCTCTACCTCACTGGTTGGAGAAAAGGCTTCTTATACTCGTTAGCATAGCGAGCTAACCAGATGCTAATAACAACACAGTTATGCTCAGTGTGACGGAGGGCTCTCAGCTGAGACGCAGCATGTGCACGGCTCCTTGTTCTGGTGCTCTCCGGCAGCACTGCACCCGTCAGACGAGACATGTACCACGTGAGGACACGTTAGGCTCGTGTTGTGTTCAAGGACCCTGACCTTGGCCAGGGAAATCAGGCACTCACTTGTTTAATTATTTTGCGGTCTAGATTTCTTTAATTTTTGTGCGTGTGTTTATAAATTACCTCGAGGGCCGTACCAAATGGTCTCGCGGGCCTTATACGGTCCGGGGGCCGGAGGTTCCCCACCCCTGCGTTGGATACAGGTGTTTGGATTTGCACACGGCTTAATTATTAACCAGACAGCTGATAAAGTAATCCTGAGGAATTGCACCTATTCTAGAAATTCATTTAAATATTCACAGAACGAGATCGTTGAGATTGTTTTGCAAACTGTAGCGTTATTCACAGAATCATTTTATTGAAGAAATACGCATTATCTTTCCCTTTTTTGAAACCTTTTCTCGTGAGGATGTTTAGTTTCTGTGGAGGAACTTATCGCTGCAGCTGCTCTGGTTCGCGTCCTTCTGATTGGCTGGATCGAGGGCCTTGCCGGAGCACAGTACGGCCGAGCGGAGCCAGAAATAGCTCTAATTGGGTCCTGCTGAGGACGATTACTCCCAGCTTTGGGAGAGGTTTGGAGAGTAATTGATGTTTGGGTCGGACCGGAGGAACCTCCCCGAGCCTCTCTGCTTGTTTACCTCGCCCCAGAGAGCAACAGCACTCGCTATCTCTCTGCGTAAACATGTGATCCGCAGATAGATTGCGCTCAGAGGAATACGTGTTGACACATGCAGAAACGTGTTTGTTTACTTCCGTGTTTCAGTCCGCGGACGGCCGATACGCTTCCCCTGAAACTGGTGATTACGGCGAGGCGAGGCGAGGCCTGTCATTTAGAGTTTAGGGAGCCGGATTTAGACCTTCTCCAAAACGCTGAACCGCACGGCCTGGACTGGGTTTTTAGACTTCAGGATTCATTTTCGGGCTTTCTCTTTTTAGCTTACTGATTTATCTGACAATCTAAACCTAACGTTTGACAGTTATTCTGTTTTGTATTGATGCTTTAATGCTACATTATGAGCAACGTGTCCATGTTGCAACCTCTAGTTAGAGCTAGGTAGCATCTGGCAGGCAGCACAGCTCACGGCTCACGTTAATGCAGGTCGTGTTTGTTTTAGGGCCGCACCATTTGGGGAAATGTCATTGCGATTTTTCTGACAGATATTGCGATTCGATTTGCGATATTTGTTTTAAGCGACCCGACGGAAGTTTATTGTAAGATGCGGCCATAACTCCGGCTAGGAAGGTCGTATCAACGCGCTCCCGTCTCCAGCGCCCCGCAGCCCGAGCTACGAGTGAAAGAACTAAAGTTACGTGAAACGTGCGTTGCTTTAAAGTCGAGCTTCAGTAGAGACTCTCCCTGATGTAGAAACACGGGATGGAGCGTCTCTGACCTGACTCAGACGGTTCACCAGACCATCTGAAGCTCCGCTGGAAGCCGTCTGGAAAGAGCAGGTGATTGGATCAATCCGTCTATCACCTTCTATCAGGGGCCGCTTCTGATTGGTTAACAATGGCTGGTGCATGTGGAGCACAGCACTCTGATTGGTTAACAATGACTGGTGCATGTGGAGCACAGCACTCTGATTGGTTAACAATGGCTGGTGCATGTGGAGCACAGCACTCTGATTGGTTAACAATGGCTGGTGCATGTGGAGCACAGCACTCTGATTGGTGTGGAGGACTGACTCACGAGAAGAGAAAAACAAATGTAAAATAAATCGCAGGCTTTGTGATTTGATAACCGCATCATTTCAAATCTCGATTTCAAACCGATGAATCGTTTGTGATCGAAAGGTCAAATATATCGTGATTTTTTTTTGCAAACTTCTGCACGAAACCACCTCTTCTAAAACCTCTTTGAGTTGGATAGACTTCACTTCTTTCTCCCAGGAATGCATCACATTCTTATCATTCAATTTGAATTTTTTTATATGAATACTTCTTGTTTAGATTTTGAAAATGATTTCATAATTTATTTAGTTCTGAACTTGCTTTTCATTTCATCGTGATTCATTGTATCTGTGTTCATGTATAACACACACACACACACACACACACACACACACACACACACACACACACACACACACACACACACACACACACACACACACACACACACACACACCTTGAACCTTAAGCTACTTGGCATCGTTTGAACTCTTATCTTAGTCGTGGGGAGAGGCTTGAACACATCCGGATGCTTCCACATAACACCGATATTAAAGAGGGACGTGTTCCGCTTCCTGCCTCAGAACGACAGGCGAACAGAAAGGACGGTGTGTGGAAGAATTTGGCATTCATTGTTTTATTTGGTTTCTAAAATATGCAATTCTACACTTCCTGTATCGGTGCATCCCGACGTTACGGCTGCATGAGCTGAACCTGACTCAGTGAAGCGAGACATGTCACTTCCTGTACGAGACGATGTCACTTCCTGTACGTCCTCCCACTAAACTCAAATGAAATGAAGTTCAACATCAATCAGACCTTTACTCTTCCCTGGTTGTGAGGCAACGTTGAGATGAAATGTTGTATCATAGATGTGTGTGTGTGTGTGTGTGTGAGTCAGCGCTCTGCTGCGGTCACTTCTCAGTGTTTAGGACTCGCTGAGCTGGAACAGGAAGCTGTGTGTGTGTGTGTGTGTGTGTGTGTGTGTGTGTGTGTGTGTGTGTGTGTGTGTGTGTGTGTGTGTGTGTGTGTGTGTGTGTGTGTGTGTGTGTGTGTGTGTGTGTGTGTGTGTGGTGTGTGTGTGTGTGTGTGTGTGTGTGTGTGTGTGTGGTGTGTGTGTGTGTGTGTGTGTGTGTGTGTGTGTGTGTGTGTGTGTGTGTGTGTGTGTGTGACCGTCTGAGCCTCGTGCACGCGCTCACTTTTACTCACGGCTTCCACAGAACTCGCTGAATGTTCTCCGTCATCGACGCATGAAGGCCGCTGAGTCATTTTGACAGATTTGAACTCGCAGGGCGTTTTCTGCTGCGCGCGTGTGTTGACCACGTCTTTGATCTTTATCATCAAACATGTTCTGTGTATTTAAAGTCGACACCGAAGGAGGAACAGCTGGGAGGATGATGTTGACCCGATAGTCCGTGTTAATGTTGTCGCAGTATTTAAACGTCTGTATTTCAGACGTGTGAAACTTGACCGAATAGGAAACATTCTGCACGTAATCCGTCTCTAAATTAATCTCTAATTCAGATTATTTTGACTTCTTTTGTAGTTACAATTATTGTACAGAATTAATCTAATTTTAATATTCAAAAATATATACATTTAAGACAGGGGTGTCAAACTCAAGGCCCGGGGGCCAAATCCGGCCTTCATTTCATGTGGCCCCACAAGAGCTCGCAAAGAATATAATATGTTTATTATACGGTTACATGCCGATTTACAGAAGCACGTTGCCCATAAACTACATATCCCACAATGCATCTCACATTTGACTTTTGCCATAATGCCGATGTGGCCCGCGAAGAAATTGAGTTTGACGCCCCTGCTTTAAGAGATCGTGAGGATCTTTTTTAATCTGTGCGGCACCATGACATTTCAATTAAAGATGTAAATACATTATATGCATACACGCCGTTTGTACTACACATATCGCACGAGGCCATATCTGGGTTTTGATCAAATGTACGTAACCAGATATTTTGCACGAATCTATACATTTGAATGCCCTCAAAATACAAAAGGGAGTAAATGTGAAAGTGATGCCAGAAAACGATATTAATATAATATACAATGACTGGTAGCTAGGGCTGCTCGATTACGGCAACAGTCATAATCTCAAAATGCGATTATTAAATGACTTTCATCCATTTATTGTCCTTTAAAACAAATACAAATAATAATTTGAACTTTTTAACTGTTGAATTATACGTTCAGGGTAATCGCCTGAAAAACCAATGTAAAATAAATGATATATTTATATCTACATTTAAATAAATAATCTCAAAATAATAAATACTAATAAACTCGGTCACAACCTGAAAGCTCCCCAACATGGAGCCGACACTTTGGTTCCACTGCGTCAATCACCACGATTATTACAAACGATCCATTTACTTTAAACATCAATCTGTGGGAGAGAAGACATTTGACCAGGTTCTGACAGTTTCCCTGAACTTCAAGAATCTCTCGACTGAAGAAGAAATTACGTAATAATAAACAAATAAGCGTTTTATTTCGATTAGGTTGTTTTCGTAATCGTTGCAAGCCATAGTCGTAATCGCGATTAAAATACGATTAATGGAGCAGCCCTAGTGCTGGACTTGTAAAAAGTTTCGGTTCAAGTCCGGTTAAAACCGGAACGTCGGGAACCGGTACTTGGACTCGCAAAAAAACTAGCACTTACGTATATTCTGGTGTTGTTATTTAAACATTCCCTGATGAACGTTATTCAGCGTCAATACACGAGTGCTCACCGCAGTGTGCTCAGTGTACAACATCTCATGTCCTTTCACCTTCGACTCACGGTTTGAAAACGGAGCGTTTCGCCACATGCTAATGCTAACCGGAAGTGAAGAATTTTCAGAATAAAAGCATTAAGTAAATAGTGTGAACTTCTGGTTTTTTCAGAATAAAAGTGATTTAAATTAAATAGTGTATTTAATTCAAAATTACGCCATACAACATTGATTTTAATTTCTAACAGTATGTACATCACTATGTGTGTAGGATGTACTGTATAATGTACACATGCAGAGTTGTAGAGAAGTGGCAAAAAAGTATTTTTTTACATTTGTACTGGAATGGGGGAGCGCAATAAACCTGACGAGTTTGAATTGGAGTTGATTGTGAGTTAATTTTCAATTGATAATTAGCTCACAATAAGTTCACTTTAGTTACTCACACAACTTGACACAAGCCATGGGTTCAGGTCCGGACCTGAATGTGAGTCCAGGTACGCAGCACTAAGCAGCCCTAGTGGTAACAGAAGAGTTTACGACCTATAATCTAGCTCCAGCCCCTTCCTCTTTCACCGTGTGCGTGTGTGTGTGTGTGTGTGTGTGTGTGTGTGTGTGAGATCTCTTCGTTTTGCACGCTTTAAAGCTGCCATTTAGTTTCTGAAACCGCCGTGTTTCAAAAATATACACGAGTTATTCCACAGGTGCTGACGGGGCGTGTGAAGTGGCTCATCACACGTTGGGCGCTTTTATCCAAAGCCACTCAATGCTGAGGACAATCAGGGACACGACGACATGCAGTGGGGTTTGAACCCGAGATCCAACACCAACGCACCACCTACTGCGCCGCACGCCTCCTCCGCATATCTTTCACATTTGGGATATTTTTTCTTGGGGAAATTGGTTTTGTGACTCCATTTAAAATTAATAATATGTATTTTTATAAACATGCAAAGTTAAAGTAGATACTCCAATACATTAATTAAAATAAACAACAGATGTTAAAGTAAGAATGTGCAATTAAAATAAATGTTTATATAAAAATGAAGAGGTGAAAGATAGAATAAAAGCATTTCTATTAAACTAAATGATTGAATCAATAAAATAAGTAAAATACAGACGAGACAAAAAATACGTTTTAATATTAAAGATTTTACAATTTCTCTGTTTTGCACCATGAGAGGGCAGCATTGTTGTGGTATTTCTCACACACACACACACACACACACACACACACACACACACACACACACACACACACACACACACAGTTTTCCTGTGTTGTGAGCAGAGCTGCTGCACAATGTTCCTGCAGCTTCCTCTGCCACATTCCTCAGCTGATTGTGATCGGGGCCTCCCCCCCCAACACCACCAGACCCCCCCCCCAAACACCACCAGACCCCCCCCCAAACACCACCAGACCCCCCCCCAACACCACCAGACCCCCCCCCCAAACACCACCAGACAACACCACCAGACCCCCCCCCCAACACCACCAGACCCCCCCCCAAACACCACCAGACCCCCCCCCAAACACCACCAGACCCCCCCCCCAAACACCACCAGACCCCCCCCCCAAACACCACCAGACCCCCCCCCCAAACACCACCAGACCCCCCCCCCAAACACCACCAGACCCCCCCCCAAACACCACCAGACCGCCCCCCCCCCAACACCACCAGACCGCCCCCCCCCCAACACCACCAGACCGCCCCCCCCAAACACCACCAGACAACACCACCAGACAACACCACCAGACCCCCCCCCCAACACCACCAGACCCCCCCCCAAACACCACCAGACCCCCCCCCCAAACACCACCAGACCCCCCCCCCAAACACCACCAGACCGCCCCCCCCCAACACCACCAGACCGCCCCCCCCCAACACCACCAGACCGCCCCCCCCAAACACCACCAGACCGCCCCCCCCAAACACCACCAGACCCCCCCCCAAACACCACCAGACCCCCCCCCAACACCACCAGACCCTCCCCCCCCAACACCACCAGACCCCCCCCCCAACACCACCAGACCCCCCCAAACAAGACATTACCCCTTTCCTTCTTCTTATTGCACTGTTTAACTTTGTGTCTGTGTGATTGTGGAGGCTGTGGCGCAGTGGATAGTGTGTTGGGATCAGGGGCCACAGGTTCAAACCCCACTGCAGGCAGCATGTCGTTGTGTGACATGTGATGTAATTGTGTTGTCACACGGTTGCTAAGCAACATCGTTATGGGGAAATGCCTGCGTCCAAATGGTCGGAAGATCAGGAGGAAGGACAATCAGTACTGTGTGTATATAGTCAATGTGAGGTGAAGTGTGTCGCCATGGTAACCGGTTAGAGCTCCAGGTGGAGATGAGGTCTTGACGTGTATGGAAGGGGTCTTAAAGGGTCTTCCATGGGACTCCAGGGTCCCCGCAGACACCTTGGAGTAGTTGTTTCTAAAGCCATGCTTTCTGCAGCTCTCAGTCCGAACCATTTACTCGCTTTATTTTCATAAACTTGGTTCCAGGCAACGATCAGAATAATCAAAGATCAAAGCACTGCGGCTCTATAGAAACGCTTTGATAATAGCCGGCCCTTCGTGGAAGCTTTCCGGCTTTCTCCTGCTTATTATGGATCCGTCGATACATGCTAATAAAGTATTTATGAGGAGAATAATAAGTGCCTTTTATTCAGCAGGAACCGGAGCGATTGATCGCTCTGCAGAGCGTTTGAGATTCAGCGTATCGAGCTCTGGTGTTCTGCCATCACATCGCGCGGAGCGTTCGGTTTCCTGTCCTCTTGCCGCCCTGTCTCGCCTGTAGGGGGCAGAGTCTTCCAAACTACACTTCTCCATGCATCACACGGAGGCCGGTGACGTGATCTCCCTCGATACGTTTCGTCTCTTTCGGTCTTTCGCACTTTAAAGACTCGAGAACACGTAATGTAATAATAATGATACATTTGATTTCAAAGACGCTTTACGGGGGTTTGATAACACATGTTAAAACAGAATAAAGAATAGAAATAAGTAAATATGATATAGCACCTTTCAACACGAGGCAATCCAACGTGCTTTACAGAAAATGAAAGACATTTAAAAACGGTAAAATATAATAAAAGAAACATTAAAAGAAAAAGTACATGAATAAAAAGTTACAGTGCATTAAGATGTGAATGGTTCCCACAGAAGTTCCACTTTACTGACTGGTTTGAAAGCAGTCCGAGACGCAGCGGACCTTTCTGGGAGCTGCTCCAGAGACTTGGAGCATAGGAACTGAACTTCTCCAGGTTGAGTTCTGACTCCGGGGACAGGAAGCCGACCCGTCCCTGAAGACCCGAGAGACCGCATACTGCACACATGAAAAGCCAGTCTGAAGAGGTGTGCTTTGAAGGGGGGGGGTCGGTGCAGTCTCTGATGTGTTGGGGGAATGTCAACCTAAAGGCGACATGCTTTCACTTTCAAAAGACTGACATCTTGACCGCTGTGTTCATAAGTCACTGCGCGTCCGTTGGGAAGTCACTTAAATAAACACAAATCTAAATGTAGATGCTTCTTCCATCTGTCGTCTTTTGTAAATGCATCGACGGTAAACGCTCACAGCTCGTCCCGTTTCAGTTCTGACATACTTCTGCACATATTTGACTTCTCATGTTGTCGTTCTTTACTTCATTCCTCCTGCGCTCTGTCACACACCAAACGCAACTCGTATGCATTCCGTTCTCACATAAAGACTCTAGAGACTAAAGCTCTGAACCCTTGTTGATAGAAGTTACGCCGGTGCATTAATGCTCCCAAGTATTTAAATATTAATGTAGCGTTTGTAAAAACAGACTGTTTGAAAGAGACTTCTGCCGGAGGAGAGACAGTCTGTCAAAAAGACATTTATATAGTTTTGCTGTTAAACTTCAGTTCATCAAGACTTTCCTCAATTGTGGCTACAGTATTCCTTTAAGTGTGTGTGTGTGTGTGTGTGTGTGTGTGTGTGTGTGTGTGTGTGTGTGTGAGAGAGAGAGAGAGAGACACTATCAGCACATGCAGGCGTGTCCTCCTTCTTCAGTCCTCTTCCTCCTCTCCCCTTCGCTGCTGATCAATCCTCAGCGGTGGGCATGTCCCGCCTCCTCTGCGCTGTGATTGGCTGTCGGCCCGGGCGTGTTATCTCCTGTGCAACATGTCGAGTCCCTCCCCAGATAGATAGAGCTGACACACACCCACACACACACACACACTCACATTGCACCATGTTTGTTTTCAGTGACGTTTGCCAGTAGAAGCAGAGACAGGTAGAGCCTCTCAGGTGTGTGAGGCGTCGCTCAGGAGAGTGTGTTTTGATGGCATGGCGCGGGATACAGGAGTAGTGAAGCGCAGTCTTGAGGATAATGGAGTTTCTGAAGAGCCTGGTACCGGGCAGCTTGTCGGGGGAAAGCCCAGGCGATCATGGGGGGGTTCTGCCCCGGGACTCGGGCCCCCGGCTGCTGCGTATGAAGCGCCTGAGCCTGCTCTCCATTGGGCAAACCATCGAGGAGAATGGGGCAAACCATCGAGGAGGATGGGGGGATCTGGGGTCCAGGAGCCCAACACGCCTCAAAGGTAGAGCTGCAGGGAAATGATCTGAGTTTGTGTGTGATACTAAACATGGACGCCTCGTTACAGCTGCTTATCATCGGCCTTTGAGTTCAGTGTTTGTTCAAAGGGACGCACCGATTCACGAGCTAACACCTGCACCGATTCACGAGCTAACACCTGCACCGATTCACGAGCTAACACCTGCACCGATTCACGAGCTAACACCTGCACCGATTCACGAGCTAACACCTGCACCGATTCACGAGCTAACACCTGCACCGATTCACGAGCTAACACCTGCACCGATTCACGAGCTAACACCTGCACCGATTCACGAGCTAACACCTGCACCGATTCACGAGCTAACACCTGCACCGATTCACGAGCTAACACCTGCACCGATTCATGAGCTAGCACCTGCTCCGATTCACGAGCTAACACCTGCACCGATTCATAAGCTAACACCTGCACCGATTCATGAGCTAACACCTGCACCGATTCACGAGCTAACACCTGCACCGATTCATAAGCTAACACCTGCACCGATTCATAAGCTAACACCTGCACCGATTCATTAGCTAACACCTGCACCGATTCATTAGCTAGCACCTGCACTGATTCACGAGCTAGCACCTGCACCGATTCACGAGCTAGCACCTGCACCGATTCACGAGCTAACACCTGCACCGATTCACGAGCTAACACCTGCACCGATTCACAAGCTAACAGCTGCACCGATTCACTAGCTAGCACCTGCACCGATTCACGAGCTAGCACCTGCACCGATTCACGAGCTAACACCTGCACCGATTCACGAGCTAGCACCTGCACCGATTCACAAGCTAACATCCTTCAAAGACTCAAAGGTGTTACCATCAGATGCTCGGCAGCCTCAGTGTAGAAATGGCAATGAAACTCTCCTGACCTAAGCTCCTCCCACAATGCAACATATATCATAAATACAAAATAGTACATGAAGTCTTTATACATGAAAATAGAATATGATATGTACAAGAACAGCATATGAAATAGATAATGTTCCTTAAGACTAAATGAAATACGGTTTGTTGCGGTGATAAATATTTATCTAAATCAGTGGATTGCAAGATGACAAACCGAAGAATGTTTATGGAGGCACTTTAAAGAGTTCAGGCTCCAAAAGGACATTCCCAGAACAAATGACGATATCTTCTAAAAGGGTTAAATTAATAATCTCTGTTCTCAAAGTAACGATGAACCTGTGAGATGGATGCAGAAGAGTCAGAATCAATACAGATGTTTTTATTTTAAAGTATATTCAGATTGAACACAGTAAAAAACTGTAAATGATAGTGTCCGTCCAAAAGATATTTTGTACTATAGTGAAAACTACCCTTGGATGAGGGGTTAGGAGACTAGAAGCTTTAGGAATCCAAAGTATAACATATAAGTACCCTGTATCAAGATTGATGCAAAACATGTGACCTTTGACCTTTGTTTAGTAGGGTCATTTCGGTGCATTTTCCATATCTCTGGAACCCATTGGTCGATTTTGGTGATTGCCACCTCTTTTGAACCGTTGGAGCCAATAGGATCGAAGGGAAGTTCCTAAAATCCATCTAAACATTACCCGTTGAGGAGTGAGAGTGATGCGCACGCAGCTTGCCCAAACCGAAAGCTATGTTACGCTCTGAAAACTAGGCTTTTTGATCATAAATATGACGATGGATTATCGGAGACATTGGATTAACCTTCAGCAGCGTTTCTATCGTTTTAATGCCATTTGACTTTTGATCAGAAAACATTTGGTCGCACAGTGATGATGCTTGTACCTCTGGAATCCGTGGAATCTCAGCTTTCATATCGGATCTTGTTCGTGCAGATCCGATAAGTAATAAAGTATTTACACCGTGAGTTCTGTGCTTAGCGATAATTCAGAGGCTCGGCGTTAGACTTGGTTCGTATCGTCAGTCGGCGGAGTGTCTTCCCGTTAAGTGGGTACGACACATTCATAGTTTGTTAAATGCTAAGAAGCCCTGAGACGCTGTTCCTTGCAGCGGGGGCTTAACAGGTTAATAGTCTAACGGCCCGTCCACACAGCGGCGTGCGTTGACACCATTCGGAAGCGTCAGCCAATCGAATCATATGCCGGTACGAGCTCTAGCCAATCAAACCGCTGCTCGTGTGTCAGGGGCGGGAGATTCATGTGATTGGTTGTTGGTCGAGTTTCAGACACGCCCGCCGGCAAGCGTCTGTGTGGACGGGCCGTCATGGTCTGTGGGGTGAAGCTGGATGAACGTTGTTTTGGTTAGTTGTGGTCTGACGGCAGGAGCTGGATTATGGGACTGTTTTGGAAAGATGTTGGAGATATGATGAGTGTCAGGGAACAGAGTAGGGCTTGTCATGCGATGATTTCGACCGGTATTATTCGCTATATGACATTTATTGATCATATCGGGAACAATCTCTGCAGCAATTATTGCGTTACTGTGAGGTTTTTGGATATTTTGATAACATTTAGATTCATCGTGGAGCCCTAATACAAGGGTAACGATTCATCTTAAGAACATCTAATTTAAGAATATTGAAAAGTGCCGAGTTCATACATCGTTTACATTTTTAAAATGAAGTAAAGACTTGACCCGTACATTTTAAAAAGCCAACCTTTTAATCAAAAACTTTGCATCGATATTTTCTTCCACGCTTGCTTTTGTGAAGAGGTGAAGAGAAAGTGTTGGAGCACCGTCTCAAGAACAGGGGCATGCGGTTCAACCGGTTTATTTCCTGTTCTCTGATGTTGTAGAAATAATCAGCTCAGGTTTCCAGCACTTTGTACGATGTGAAGAGAAACGGGGTTTAGCAGAATGTTAAAGCGACGCCAGACAACAATATTTCTGTTCTTCAGAAACTGTCAACTCTTACGTTGTTGTTTACGTCACGTCGTTGTTTACGCCACGTCGTTGTTTACGTCACGTCGTTGTTTACGTCACGTCGTTGTTTACGTCACGGCGTTGTTTACGTCACGGCGTTGTTTACGTCACGGCGTTGTTTACGTCACGTCGTTGTTTACGTCACGTCGTTGTTTACGTCACGTCGTTGTTTACGTCACGTTGTTGTTTACGTCACGTCGTTGTTTACGTCACGTCGTTGTTTACGTCACGGCGTTGTTTACGTCACGGCGTTGTTTACGTCACGGCGTTGTTTACGTCACGTCGTTGTTTACGGCACGTCGTTGTTTACGTCACGTCGTTGTTTACGTCACGTTGTTGTTAAGGTCAGGAGACATCTTGCATCGGGCGTCATGTTATCTTCATTTATAAAACGGACAAGTCAAATCAAGCAATCTGATTGGTTCTTAGCCGTGATATAATGAGTGTATACCGCGGGTAGAATTGTAGTTACTTTTCACATGTCGGTATCCCTCCGCGTCTGCGACAAAGCTACAGCTGTTACATTACGTCCGTTACGAAACTAACTAACTAACAAAGCTTGAGATGGAAGCATGTAGGGGATAATGTGCAGCGAGGACTTATTGCCCGTTGTTAAGGACGCTCACACCCGCAGAAAGAAGTCGATTGAACTGCATACAGTTGGGCTGGAAAGCAAACGGCATGCTTCGCGTCGGGCCGAACCACGCCCCTTAGCTGTGATATAAGGGCCGTATACCACGGCCTGTCGTGAGCTATTGCTTCAATATCTTATAAACAAGATCAGAGACACAGAACTCACGATATATATCTTTCTAGAAACGCCCCACAGAAATAAGAAAGGTACATAGGGCTGCAGGGATGTCGTGTTTCTGTGTTGGACCCTGAAGGCCGCAGCTCCCTTGTCCAATGGGATTCAAACATCTTTCTCATGTGAAAGAAGGCGATATGATTGGTTGTTTCGTACATTTTCGTTATTGAACTTGTGCTCAATTAAATATCGTGCGTTGACGTGCAGAATGAATTCAAGACAACACGAGTATCGGTGCATCCCTATTGGTTGAGCTTTAACATGACAATACACTCACTGTAAACGCTTCTGTCTGTTTGTCACATGATTGCTGTGCTGTGATTGGCTCGTTTAACATGCAAAGCAATGGACTCGCCTCAATGTCACAGAAACGTATTTGGTAAAGGGAGCTCAGATATTTAAGAAACCTCAATGAACTGATCAGTCACCTGATCCTGATTCCATCGAATATGAAGATTTGTCACATTGCCATCCCATAATGCTCGAGGTGGTGCTTCATCAGGAGGAGTAGTATGAACACCTAACCATGTGACCGCAGCGTTACTCAAACAGCTTGAGTTTCAGGCTGGATGAGTGGTTCGTCCCGCAGAATCAGAACTGGGTTTTGGTGTAAAAGTCATAATGAATTAGTACATTTTAGGTTTTTCTTCAATTGTTCACGAACTGCAATTAGCATAAACCTTTGCATGCACTAATATGTATTTTACATTTGAAGAAGTTTCACACCTCCCGCGGCCGATCCAACATGTTGAATCGGCCAAAGAAAGTCGTCCGAGGAAATCACTCTGATTGGCTGTTGCCTCTTTTGAATGCCGAATACACACTACCGCTGGGAAGGACAGTTATTGCCACTCGTCGACTGAAGTCTATGCGGTGTGTTCGTAGGCGGGCGGCGTAGCTGACGCAGGCGACGTAGCGGACGTAAAAGTCGGTACGGTATCCTTCGGTACGCGTTCTTTGGTCTCAGGTTGGTGTGTAGCGGCTTTAAGATTATAATCTGAGTCGTGCTGACGGTGTGAATCCCCCGAAGAAGGGCTGCTATTGTCTCCACAGATCAGGTCGTTAAAGGTTTAGTGATGTAAGGTGTGTGTGTGGCTTTGTGTGTGCGTGTATGTGTGTGGCTTTGTGTGACGTGTGTGTGGCTTTCTGTGTGTGTGTGTGTGTGTGTGTGTGTGTGCGTGTATGTGTGTGGCTTTGTGTGACGTGTGTGTGGCTTTCTGTGTGTGTGTGTGTGTGTGTGGCTTTGTGTTTGTGTGTGTGTGTGTGTGTGTGTGTGGCTTTGTGCAGCACTGCCTGCCGGAGCATGCTCGCCGCTGTTTGCTTTAAACTCTGCAACAACTAGCTTCACTAACACTCAACAATCAGCTTATCTGCTGCTGCTTTGGAGAGAAATCTGATCTGATTTGACTTCTAACTGTTGTATACGTGCAGATATGTTGGTGATATTCATTTTAAAAGACGACGAGAGCTGCAACAATGAGCTAATCTGACTGTTTGAAGTTATTGTTCTGCAGAGATGCCTCTAAAGTCTGCGTCCTGCCTCTAAAGTCTGCGTCCTGCCTCTAAAGTCTGCGTCCTGCCTCTAAAGTCTGCGTCCTGCCTCTAAAGTCTGCGTCCTGCCTCTAAAGTCTGCGTCCAGCCTCTAAAGTCTGCGTCCAGCCTCTAAGGTCTGCGTCCAGCCTCTAAAGTCTGCGTCCTGCCTCTAAAGTCTGCGTCCAGCCTCTAAGGTCTGCGTCCAGCCTCTAAAGTCTGCGTCCAGCCTCTAAAGTCTGCGTCCAGCCCCTAAGGTCTGCGTCCAGCCTCTAAAGTCTGCGTCCTGCCTCTAAAGGTCTGCGTCCTGCCTCTAAAGTCTGTGTCCAGCCTCTAAAGTCTGCGTCCAGCCCCTAAGGTCTGCGTCCAGCCCCTAAGGTCTGCGTCCAGCCCCTAAAGTCTGCGTCCAGCCCCTAAGGTCTGCGTCCAGCCTCTAAGGTCTGCGTCCAGCCTCTAAAGGTCTGCGTCCAGCCCCTAAAGTCTGTGTCCAGCCTCTCAAGTCTGCGTCCAGCCCCTAAGGTCTGCGTCCAGCCTCTAAAGTCTGCGTCCAGCCCCTAAGGTCTGCGTCCAGCCTCTAAAGTCTGCGTCCAGCCTCTAAAGTCTGCGTCCAGCCCCTAAAGTCTGCGTCCAGCCCCTAAGGTCTGCGTCCAGCCTCTCAAGTCTGCGTCCAGCCCCTAAAGTCTGCGTCCAGCCTCTAAGGTCTGCGTCCAGCCTCTAAAGTCTGCGTCCAGCCCCTAAGGTCTGCGTCCAGCCCCTAAAGTCTGCGTCCAGCCTCTAAAGTCTGCGTCCAGCCTCTAAAGTCTGCGTCCAGCCCCTAAGGTCTGCGTCCAGCCCCTAAAGTCTGCGTCCAGCCTCTAAAGTCTGCGTCCAGCCTCTAAAGTCTGCGTCCAGCCTCTAAAGTCTGCGTCCAGCCTCTAAAGTCTGCGTCCAGCCCTCTAAAGTCTGCGTCCAGCCTCTCATGCTAAAGGGACTATCTTGGGACATCTAAAGACATCACCTTTGACTCTGAGGCACGGACATTATAATCCATTAAGTAAAAATAATCTGCAGACCTTTGGTTAGTGAGATGACTCTAATTCCTTTTACGATCTCCCCTCCTTTCTTTCTGTCCTACCAGGAAACATCCGGCATGTTAGGAAATTCTTCTTTGTTGGTCCTGCTCGCGCTGGCAGGGGTCAGCCCGGTGAGTTGTGTAATCGGATTACTGCAGCTTGGTATTCTGCAGGATGCTTCCCTGTGTGAGCTCGGGCCGCTCCCTTGTTGCAGAACAGCCCGAGTTGGTTTTGAAGGCGGTGCGTCTCCGTCTGCGTCGTCACGGTGACCTCACTGATTCCTGGGAAGGGTTTGAGTCGGACGGTATTTGGTTAACGGGTGCAGCAGGTTTCCTGTTTGTGATCTGGGAGTGTGCTGCTGAAACTTCTGTGTGTGTGTGTGTGTCAGCCTGCACACACTCATTCATCAGGATTCGTCAGCAGCTATGAGCCAAGTGCAGAGGAACAGCCCGTAATGCTGCATGGTGTCATCGCTGCAACACAACGGCACTCGGCTCTTTCCCAACAACGTCCTCTTCACCTTTTAAAGTCTCCTATTATTCAAAACGCACTTTCTGATGTCTCCTCTACATCACCATGTGTCCCTGTGTGTCCCCCGTGTGTCCCCGGTCTGTCAGGAGACTCTCAAAGTGATGTCTCCTCTACATCACTGTGTGTCCCCCGTGTGTCCCTGTGTGTCCCCCGTGTGTCCCTGTGTCCCTCGTGTGTCAGGAGACTCTCAAAGTGTCAGAAACCCCTCTCTCTTCTCCTCCGTACCCACATCTCTAAAAACGGGGAACTACGGAGCTGATCCAGATTTGCTGCGTCATGACGACATTACTAAAATGTGGGCGGGCTTTACCCCCACGGGCCAATCAGAAACAATGAGACGTGTTCTGGACGTATTATGGTCTGTGTTCACATTAGCATGCTAGCACTCAGAGCTAACCTGTGCTGGAGAGAGAGTGAAGAAGCAGGAAGTCAAGAGGAAGTCACCTGGTGGTAAACCTGAGAGAGAGAGAGAGTTTGAGCTCCTTCCTGTTCAGAGAGGATCCTTGATGTGGTTTGGAACAGGATGTGGAGTTTCATCACGGCAGCTACTGACCCAGAGTCAGCTCTTCAGTAACAGCTGGGGCTACAATGATCTGTTTGGAGCAGGACACTTCAGAGACATGTTTTTGTATTTCTGAGACCTATAATATATTCCTAAAAATAGGAGACCTTAGACATCGGGGAGACATCGGCTGCTTTGAAGCTGCCGCTCAGCTGCGTTTCCTCTGCAGCAGAAACCAAATCAGCGAGTCAGAGCTT
Organism: Champsocephalus esox; assembly: GCA_036324585.1. Taxonomy (NCBI): domain Eukaryota; kingdom Metazoa; phylum Chordata; class Actinopteri; order Perciformes; family Channichthyidae; genus Champsocephalus; species Champsocephalus esox. The sequence goes on from CM070484.1 coordinate 45,712,102, forward strand.
TCAGAAGCCGTACCCGAGAACCACAGAAGTTCATTTGAAGAAGTGCATCTGCTCTGAGACACGTCCGACCTTTTGTGCCGTTATTACGCTTTAACGCTGCTGCTCAGAGACGGCTGAGAGAGGGGCTCCGTCTGAGGCTCTCCGTGTTCCTGTGGCTGTTGTTGGCTATGGTGCAGTCGTACAGCTACAGTGCGTTATCAGGGGGTCCGCGGGGTCTGAGAGTATCACAAGTTGATAAATCAATTTAGCGAAATGAAGGCTATTAAAAGTGTTAAAGGGCGTTCTCCAAGGCGTTGCATCTTGTTGCCAGAGAGGTCGTGTCCTCAAGTGTCTGAAGGGTCCAGAGAGGTCGTGTCGTGAGATTCTGTAGTTTATCGATGGCGTCCCGTTGGGTTTGACGTCATCTGAACAGGACGTCGCGCGCTCGCTGCTCGATAGCGCGAAGGTCCGTTTACGCCGGTTGCTAAGCAACATCGTTATGGGGAAATGCAAGTCTGCGTCCAAATGGTTGGAAGATCAGGAGGAAGGACGATCCATACTGTGTGTAGTCAATGTGAGGTGAAGTGTGTCGCCACGGTAACCGGTTAGAACTCCAAGTGGAGATGAGGTCTTAGCACGTATGGGAAGGGTCTTCCAGGTGACTCCAGGGTCCCTGCAGAGACCCTGGTTATACTGGGGAAGTTAGATGGGAACATCTGGCCAATAAATGCAAAATAAATAAATAACAATATTCACACATGTTGTTGGTTTGGGACTCTTTGAGACGCGTGGACGTCCTCTCTGCTAACGATGGACAGGATGTTGTTGCAGCACGACATGATGACTCTCACAGTACATATGAATCCCTGTAAGGAAACTCCGGTGTCATGGCAGCAGCACAAGAGTTCATAAGGCAGCAAGATATGATAATCATAGATTTAATTTGGTTCTAGACACTGAGATCAGGTGAGGGTTCTTCATTGATCCCACATGGGGAGATGTTTGCGTTTCAGCAGCATCCAACACAACGCAACGCAACAACACAACACAACAAGGCACAAGAGTAGAAATTAAAGAGTAGAATTTAAACCTCTCGAAATAGATGTAAAACCGCTTTAAGAAGCAGAAGACATGCAGCAGACGGTGAAGATCAACAGTCTATAAACTGTTGACGGCTTTAGACGCGATACTAAGACATTAAGAGTGCGGGAAGTAACTGGATTACACATGCAGATATGATGGACGGTTGTTGTGAGTAAATATAGATGCGCATGTCAACGTGCAGGCTTATGAATGAATCAGCTGTGAGCAGACGTTTCAGGACCTCGCATATCAACATCCACTGTAGAGAACAATAACGTTTATCGATGTCGTTTCTCACAGTATTCAGTTTGAGCAGTGATGTGTGCAGACTGTCTGCTGCATGCTCCCCCTCTGATGGATCCTGATGCCCTCTGCGGGGCGATGACATCGATTATTGTTCCCACCGACTGCCCTTCAGGGGCCGGACAGGAAGTGCATCCTGCTGCTGCGTTCAGCTGCTCATCGGCCAATCGGATCCCCTTACAGGAATGTGTGTGTGTGTGTGTGTGTGTGTGTGTGTGTGTGTGTGTGTGATACAAATAAACTAATTATATAGATTACAAATAAAAGAAGCACAAAAAACACAACATTAATTCATAATAATAATTATAAAAATATACGATACGACTTTATTTGTCAGATCAGGTCTGATATATAATAACGCTTTCAGTATGATTTAAATAGAACATCACAGCAGCGTGTAAACATCACATCTCAGCCAGTGACGCGCCAGAAGGAAGTGCCACACACTGCAGTTCCTCTCGTGGCCAGCAGGCGGTGGATGCAGAAAGGAGCCGTTCCCATAGACCCCAGACTTTACAGCAGAAATAAACATGTTTCTCTCCTGGATCAAAGTCATCCTGGATGTAGTTGGGTTGCACCTTCATGACGATGGAATAGGGAGTGCATTTTGTTACCGTGAGTGAATGTGCGGCTGTCGAGGACGAACAACCTGTGGCCGCCGAGCCAGTCAGGTGGACGTCTGAGGTAGGGCTGTGCAATTAATCGTATTTTAATCGCAATTACGATTTTGGCCTGCCCACATGTCTCCAGGCCCACCCACATGTCTCCAGGTCCACCCACATGTCTCCAGGCCCACCCACATGTCTCCAGGCCCACCCACATGTCTCCAGGCCCACCCACATGTCTCCAGGCCCACCCACATGTCTCCAGGCCCACCCACATGTCTCCAGGCCCACCCACATGTCTCCAGGCCCACCCACATGTCTCCAGGCCCACCCACATGTCTCTCCAGGTCCACCCACATGTCTCTCCAGGTCCCACCCACATGTCTCTCCAGGTCCACCCACATGTCTCTCCAGGTCCACCCACATGTCTCCAGGCCCACCCACATGTCTCTCCAGGCCCACCCACATGTCTCCAGGCCCACCCACACACTCCTTCCTGCATGCGCCACTGATATCAACCGTAGAATATGTAATGGAACCCTCCCAACCCCGGTTACACGCATTCATTGTAAAGTATCCACATGTCTTGTGTGTGTGTGTCTGTCAGCAGTGTGTGTGTGTGTGTGTGCATCACAAAGCCTCTGCTTGTGTTGATTGTTTGCAACGAGCTCTGCGTCTTGTTGCATAACTCGTGTAGCGAAGACATGTGACGGGGAGCAGACAGAGAGCGTTTGTCTGCACTCGGAATATTTCCATCACAAACTTAATCCTGACCCAAAACGTCTTTATGTCGTGGAGCTGTAACTCTCTGTCAGAGCAGGTAGATTATCAGTGTGTGTGTGTGTGTGTGTCAGTCACACACACACACACACACACACACACACACACACACACACACACACACACACACACACACACTGAAGCACTCTGTAGTGAGTGAGTGTTTTATTCTGTTAATAGCCTGGTAGCTTGTGGAGACTGATGATGTAATGTGTGTGTGACCGCACTGGGTGGGAGCTTCAGATCAGCTGCTAGAGAGTAAGGCTGGGCGCTATGTTGATATCTCTTTAAAGAGTGGTGGATATCAGTATGTAGCGTCTCTACTTTAAAGAGTCCTCTCCTGATGATGTTCAGGTGTATATCAGTATGTAGTGTCTCTACTTTAAAGAGTCCTCTCCTGATGATGTTCAGGTGTATATCAGTATGTAGCGTCTCTACTTTAAAGAGTCCTCTCCTGCTGATGTTCAGGTGTATATCAGTATGTAGCGTCTCTACTTTAAAGAGTCCTCTCCTGCTGATGTTCAGGTGTATATCAGCATGTAGTGTCTCTACTTTAAAGAGTCCTCTCCTGCTGATGTTCAGGTGTATATCAGTATGTAGCGTCTCTACTTTAAAGAGTCCTTCCTGCTGATGTCCAGGTGTATATCAGTATGTAGTGTCTCTACTTTAAAGAGTCCTTCCTGCTGATGTCCAGGTGTATATCAGCATGTAGTGTCTCTACTTTAAAGAGTCCTTCCTGCTGATGTTCAGGTGTATATCAGTATGTAGTGTCTCTACTTTAAAGAGTCCTCTCCTCTGATGTCCAGGTGTATATCAGCATGTAGTGTCTCTACTTTAAAGAGTCCTTCCTGCTGATGTCCAGGTGTATATCAGTATGTAGTGTCTCTACTTTAAAGAGTCCTTCCTGCTGATGTTCAGGTGTATATCAGTATGTAGCGTCTCTACTTTAAAGAGTCCTCTCCTGCTGATGTTCAGGTGTATATCAGTATGTAGTGTCTCTACTTTAAAGAGTCCTTCCTGCTGATGTCCAGGTGTATATCAGTATGTAGTGTCTCTACTTTAAAGAGTCCTCTCCTGCTGATGTCCAGGTGTATATCAGCATGTAGTGTCTCTACTTTAAAGAGTCCTTCCTGCTGATGTCCAGGTGTATATCAGTATGTAGTGTCTCTACTTTAAAGAGTCCTTCCTGCTGATGTCCAGGTGTATATCAGCATGTAGTGTCTCTACTTTAAAGAGTCCTTCCTGCTGATGTCCAGGTGTATATCAGTATGTAGTGTCTCTACTTTAAAGAGTCCTTCCTGCTGATGTCCAGGTGTATATCAGCATGTAGTGTCTCTACTTTAAAGAGTCCTTCCTGCTGATGTTCAGGTGTATATCAGCATGTAGTGTCTCTACTTTAAAGAGTCCTCTCCTGCTGATGTTCAGGTGTATATCAGTATGTAGTGTCTCTACTTTAAAGAGTCCTCTCCTGCTGATGTTCAGGTGTATATCAGTATGTAGTGTCTCTACTTTAAAGAGTCCTCTCCTCTGATGTCCAGGTGTATATCAGCATGTAGTGTCTCTACTTTAAAGAGTCCTTCCTGCTGATGTCCAGGTGTATATCAGTATGTAGTGTCTCTACTTTAAAGAGTCCTTCCTGCTGATGTCCAGGTGTATATCAGCATGTAGTGTCTCTACTTTAAAGAGTCCTCTCCTGCTGATGTTCAGGTGTATATCAGTATGTAGTGTCTCTACTTTAAAGAGTCCTCTCCTCTGATGTCCAGGTGTATATCAGCATGTAGTGTCTCTACTTTAAAGAGTCCTTCCTGCTGATGTCCAGGTGTATATCAGTATGTAGTGTCTCTACTTTAAAGAGTCCTTCCTGCTGATGTCCAGGTGTATATCAGCATGTAGTGTCTCTACTTTAAAGAGTCCTTCCTGCTGATGTCCAGGTGTATATCAGCATGTAGTGTCTCTACTTTAAAGAGTCCTTCCTGCTGATGTTCAGGTGTATATCAGTATGTAGTGTCTCTACTTTAAAGAGTCCTCTCCTCTGATGTCCAGGTGTATATCAGCATGTAGTGTCTCTACTTTAAAGAGTCCTTCCTGCTGATGTCCAGGTGTATATCAGTATGTAGTGTCTCTACTTTAAAGAGTCCTTCCTGCTGATGTCCAGGTGTATATCAGCATGTAGTGTCTCTACTTTAAAGAGTCCTTCCTGCTGATGTTCAGGTGTATATCAGTATGTAGTGTCTCTACTTTAAAGAGTCCTCTCCTCTGATGTCCAGGTGTATATCAGTATGTAGTGTCTCTACTTTAAAGAGTCCTTCCTGCTGATGTTCAGGTGTATATCAGCATGTAGTGTCTCTACTTTAAAGAGTCCTTCCTGCTGATGTCCAGGTGTATATCAGTATGTAGTGTCTCTACTTTAAAGAGTCCTTCCTGCTGATGTCCAGGTGTATATCAGTATGTAGTGTCTCTACTTTAAAGAGTCCTCTCCTCTGATGTCCAGGTGTATATCAGCATGTAATCCCTCTCCACAGAGGAGCCTCTCAGTGTCGTCTAAAGAATGTGTATATTCTAAATATCTCATGTCAGTTTGTTCCAGTGTTGCGTAACCTCACAGTCACGGTGTGTTGTGATGAAATGTTTCAACATACTTGAAACCGTGTGAGAGGGGGAGGGGCTTGTTTGCTTTGATTTGCACGATATTATCATCATCCGGGCAGAGGTCTGAAAGCATGGAGGTGTGTGTCCCCCTCCATGCTTTCAGAAGACCTTTATTCGTCCCATTTACTTTAGTTCCCGAAAAGTCCAGCTTCATGTCACTAAGAAGCATGCTTAAAAACAGTATTTGGAATGAACTTGTAGTCTTTGTGCTAAACGGTGTGTGGTTTATGGCTGGAAGAAAGTTACACGGTTTACATCCTGTCAGGTATATATTGCAGTTATTAACAGCACATATATATTCACGTCCCCCCGGCCTCCTGCTGCAGTCAGAGTGACGCATCAGTCTGTGTGGGGATCGCACAGGAAGTCAGGCTCTGATTGGCCGACGGGGGGAAGGCAGCTCTGACATCAACACTCGCAGCCTTTTGATGACGTCAGCCCCCCCCTCCCCTCCCTCTCTGTTTGCTGTTAAAAAGAGGAGAAGGGGAGGGGCTGCTGCTCAGCCAATGGGGAGGCAGAGAGTGTTTGGGGGAGGCTGGCACTCACACAGGAAGAGAGGAGGAGAGGGAATGTTGCATTGTTTAGACTTCTGTCGCAGACTCGCTGCTCAGCTGGACTCTCACGCTGCGCCGGAGGAGATGAGCAGGCTCTGAACTCCCGTCTGGATACTTTGTGAGAGGAGGAAGGAAACTGAACACGTCTCTGGAGGAAAGTCTTCTTCTGCAGAGGAAACACATTTCAGAGTGACATCTCTCCGGAGGAAATACATCTCTCCGAGTATCTCTCCGGAGGAAATACATCTCTCTGAGTATCTCCGAGTATCTCCGAGTATCTCTCTGGAGGAAATACTTCTCTCTGAGTATCTCTGAGTAACGTCTCTCCGGAGGAACCCCCGTCTCTCCGGAGGAACCCCGTCTCTCCGGAGGAACCCCGTCTCTCCGGAGGAACCCCGTCTCTCTGAGTAACGTCTCTCCGGAGGAACCCCGTCTCTCTGGAGTAACCCTCTCTCCGGAGGAACCCCGTCTCTCCGGAGGAACCCCGTCTCTCCGGAGGACCCCGTCTCTCCGGAGGAACCCCGTCTCTCCGGAGGAACCCCGTCTCTCTGAGGAACGCCCTCTCCGGAGGAACCCCGTCTCTCCGGAGGAACCCGTCTCTCCGGAGGAACCCCGTCTCTCCGGAGGAACCTCGTGTCCTCCTCGCTCAGGATGCTGCCGGCCTGCTGCACCTGTGGAGGATAGCGCTGTGGGTGCACGGCCATCGGGATGTTTCTATAGGAAGAGTTGTCGTGGAGTCGTGCCGCCGCCATGCTGAGTCTGCAGGACTCCGTGTTCTTTGAGATCAGCATCAAGTCTCTGCTGAAGTCGTGGAGCAGCAGCTGTGAGTAGCTCGTCGTGTTTACATTCCTCGGTTAGCTGCAGCAGCGTACCTGCACATTTACAATCAGCACATCTCCTCCCGGGCGAGAGCAGGCATTAAAGCAGGTGTCAGGGTGACGGATGGTGTTGGGGTTAGCTGGGTTGATGTGTGTGCAGCTGCAGCTCCCGTTGTCCTGCACACACACACTCTTTAGCAACTTCAGCAAACATTTCCTCATCCTTGTTTCTGCTTATTGCATATTTCCAGAGGCTTTAAACGCCGACAATCTGCACCACTTAAGCTCAAAGGTGATACAACTGTACAATAATAGAATAAAGTCATGGAATTGTGCCTTAACTTCCCCCACAAATACATGTTTTCCATCACTAACACTAAACATGCAGCCTTAAGTTTCTAAATGTAAAAACATGAACAAAAATGTATCTGAACAATGCAAATGTTTTTGAGAGTAGACTGAAAGGCCCACAGTGAGGACGGGTGGCTTCTTCTCTGCTGCACGCCCACTGAATGCTTTTCATATCATGCTTTTATTTGAGATGAAGTCAAACTGCATGATGCAAACGGCGCCTCCATTATTCTCCTTCCTCCTCTCCTGCAGCAGCTCATGTTTCCCGGCTATTGATCCACTTCTGGCTTCCTCCTATTATTAGCTTCAGCAAATAATGAAGCCCATATTACAGCCCATATAGAGTGCTGCAGGATGTGGTGAATCTGTGTTGGTCCCTGAAGGCGGCATCGCCCTGGTCCAATAGGATCTCTCCATGTGATTTTGGATTAAGTCAGAAAATAATCTCTGTCAAACAAACGTTTTTGATACATTACATTACTGCTGACTGCAGTGGGGTTTGAACCTGTGACCCCTGATCACCTACGGACAACCCACTGCGCCCCCTTGATACTTTTAGTTCAGCAGAATAATCTCCACATGTTAACACCGCTTCATGATTTCTAAAGTAAAAAGCTAACGCTATAAAGGAACTACAGCACGGTCACATGACCTCACGTCACCACCGCTAAGCTAAAGGAGGCTAATGTTGGGCTATAAAGGAACTACAGCACGGTCACATGACCTCACGTCACCACCGCTAAGCTAAAGGAGGCTAATGTTGGGCTATAAAGGAACTACAGCACGGTCACATGACCTCACGTCACCACCGCTAAGCTAAAGGTGGCTAATGTTGGGCTATAAAGGAACTACAGCACAGTCACATGACTTCACGTCACCACCGCTAAGCTAAAGGAGGCTAATGTTGGGCTATAGAGGAACTACAGCACGGTCACATGACTTCACATCACCACCGCTAAGCTAAAAGAGGCTAATGTTGGGCTATAAAGGAACTACAGCACGGTCACATGACCTCACGTCACCACCGCTAAGCTAAAGGTGGCTAATGTTGGGCTATAAAGGAACTACAGCACGGTCACATGACCTCACGTCACCACCGCTAAGCTAAAGGTGGCTAATGTTGGGCTATAAAGGAACTACAGCACAGTCACATGACTTCACGTCACCACCGCTAAGCTAAAGGAGGCTAATGTTGGGCTATAAAGGAACTACAGCACGGTCACATGACTTCACGTCACCACCGCTAAGCTAAAGGAGGCTAATGTTGGGCTATAAAGGAACTACAGCACGGTCACATGACCTCACGTCACCACCGCTAAGCTAAAGGTGGCTAATGTTGGGCTATAAAGGAACTACAGCACGGTCACATGACCTCACGTCACCACCGCTAAGCTAAAGGTGGCTAATGTTGGGCTATAAAGGAACTACAGCACAGTCACATGACCTCACGTCACCACCGCTAAGCTAAAGGTGGCTAATGTTGGGCTATAAAGGAACTACAGCACGGTCACATGACCTCACGTCACCACCGCTAAGCTAAAGGTGGCTAATGTTGGGCTATAAAGGAACTACAGCACGGTCACATGACTTCACGTCACCACCGCTAAGCTAAAGGCGGCTAATGTTGGACTATAAAGGAACTACAGCACGGTCACATGACTTCACGTCACCACCGCTAAGCTAAAGGAGGCTAATGTTGGGCTATAAAGGAACTACAGCACGGTCACATGACCTCACGTCACCACCGCTAAGCTAAAGGAGGCTAATGTTGGGCTATAAAGGAACTACAGCACGGTCACATGACCTCACGTCACCACCGCTAAGCTAAAGGAGGCTAATGTTGGGCTATAAAGGAACTACAGCACGGTCACATGACCTCACGTCACCACCGCTAAGCTAAAGGAGGCTAATGTTGGGCTATAAAGGAACTACAGCACGGTCACATGACTTCACGTCACCACCGCTAAGCTAAAGGAGGCTAATGTTGGGCTATAAAGGAACTACAGCACGGTCACATGACTTCACGTCACCACCGCTAAGCTAAAGGAGGCTAATGTTGGGCTATAAAGGAACTACAGCACGGTCACATGACCTCACGTCACCACCGCTAAGCTAAAGGAGGCTAATGTTGGGCTATAAAGGAACTACAGCACGGTCACATGACTTCACATCACCACCGCTAAGCTAAAGGCGGCTAATGTTGGACTATAAAGGAACTACAGCACGGTCACATGACTTCACGTCACCACCGCTAAGCTAAAGGCGGCTAATGTTGGACTATAAAGGAACTACAGCACGGTCACATGACTTCACGTCACCACCGCTAAGCTAAAGGAGGCTAATGTTGGGCTATAAAGGAACTACAGCACGGTCACATGACTTCACGTCACCACCGCTAAGCTAAAGGAGACTAATGTTGGGCTATAAAGGAACTACAGCACGGTCACATGACTTCACGTCACCACTGCTAAGCTAAAGGAGGCTAATGTTGGGCTATAAACGAACTACAGCACGGTCACATGACGTCACGTCACCACCGCTAAGCTAAAGGAGGCTAATGTTGGGCTATAAAGGAACTACAGCACGGTCACATGACTTCACGTCACCACCGCTAAGCTAAAGGAGACTAATGTTGGGCTATAAAGGAACTACAGCACGGTCACATGACTTCACGTCACCACTGCTAAGCTAAAGGAGGCTAATGTTGGGCTATAAACGAACTACAGCACGGTCACATGACGTCACGTCACCACCGCTAAGCTAAAGGAGGCTAATGTTGGGCTATAAAGGAACTACAGCACGGTCACATGACTTCACGTCTCCACCGCTAAGCTAAAGGAGGCTAATGTTGGGCGTGACGATGTTAAGTCGTCTCATTTAGCAACCTCAGTTTTTATAATCCGCCAGTGGGGTATTTACTGACGTATTTTAAAATCTCTTCAGCTCGTGATAACCACAGACCTTATTTCAAGATAAATCACATTCAGACAACCATTGACCTGCAGACCAGGGGACAGGAAGTGATGAAATGCTGAGTCACCACCCATTATGCTCCTCATGGAAATGTCGAATGCAAATAGTGTTGGTCCTAATTTGAAAAGCAGCACCGGGCCTCTTTAATGTCATGTTTCTGTTCTCAGTACAGACGAACCGTGTAGCGCCTGCTGCAGTTTAATAGGATTGTAAATGTAGTGATGAATATATAACGAGATGTTTGATTTGCCGCCACATTCAGATTTTTATTGAGCAGTAATGAAGATAAGCGGTTTATTATAATTGTTATTCGAGTTTCCCACGGTGTACTAAAGCAGCAGAATTAAACGAGGTCCTCCACTGGTGCCAGGAGAAAATATAACCGCTCAATAAATTATAATTAGTTATGAAAACAAGCTCTAAAGGCCGCACATGTAATCATCAATATCGATGCTGTCGATATAACGGGGAGTTGTTTTACGACGTGAGGGACGATAATGAATTCAATGATATCGTAAAAACTTCAGAGGAGGCTCGGGATGATAAGAACTGGATGCAGCGTGGGAGGCGGGGTCTACCAGAGCTGCTCACTGGCTCAACATGGTCCAACTTTTGAGAGAGCGAAACGTCACAGATTACCCAGCATGCCTAGCTGTCGGAGCAGAAGAACCCGTATGTGCGCTCACAGAGCATGCGCCCCTTAAGCCCCGCCCCCCGAGCTCCCACTCTCGGCTCAGTAGAATGAAATAAATCTAGATTCGGCTTTTAGTGCATTTTGCTACTTTAAGGACCGAATGATTCTAATGAGGGCGATCACACCGTTCATGCTGGGTAGTTTGTTTAGTTTCAATTACCCTCTGATTTACAGGCTCTCTCTCCCCATGTGAGTCAGTCTTTCTGGGCCGGTGACGTCACGGACCGATACGGAAGCTGTAGTACCGCCCTTTGGACACAGGGGGTGTTGGGCACAGGGTCCGGCGCACTTCCTGGGGGGATAAAAACCTCCATATTAAACGATGTCAACGTGACGTGGGTCTATTATTTCCCCTTTGACTAGTTTACGAAATAAATAAGAAATCAGGGCCTCAAACACTTATAGGGACACTTTTACAAGACATTAAAACTAGCATGAAGTTTGTTTTTATTTGAAATGCAATGTAAATCTAACATCTCACTGCTATTGAACTATTGAGGCCTTTATTCAGCTCTCAATAGAGCGCTACGTCCTAAAACCAGGAAGTGAGTCAGCATGTCTCCACTTCCTGTCCCCTGGTCTCAGAGCCAATGGGATCTCTCCGTAGGGTTCTGGAAACTCTCTGCAGTAAGGTCTGAGGTTGAGACGCATCAAAGAGAAGTCGTGGAGGCCGTCGTACGCCGAACACGTGAACACTCCTCTGAGGTAGCTTCTGTTCTGCTTGAGAGCCAGTCCCCGCCTCCTGCAGAGTGTTCAGACAAACGCTTCAACTCCTTCCATTGAATCTGTGGGTTTGAATCTGGATCTGAAGTCGGCGTGACGTTGAAGTCGTGCGGCTGGACTCGCTGTAGCTCCTTTGTAGCATCACGTTAGCATGTAGCTTCTGGACGTTATAATTAGAACATTATGAAAGTAGAAAATATATGACGTATGGCCTTAAAGGTAGGGTATGTACTTTTGGAGAAACCAGCTCGAGTGCGCTCACAGAGCCCCTCCCCCACAGAGCCCCTCCCCCACAGAGCCCCTCCCCCACAGAGCCCCTCCCCCACAGAGCCCCTCCCCCACAGAGCCCCTCCCCCACAGAGCCCCTCCCCCACAGAGCCCCTCCCCCACGGAGCCCCCCCCCACATAGCCCCTCCCCCACAACACCCCTCCCCCACATCAACCCTCCACCGCATAGCCCCTCCCCCACCGAGCCCCTCCCCCACCGAGCCCCTCCTCCCACATAGCCCCTCCCCCACATAGCCCCTCCCCCAACATAGCTCCTCCCCCATCGACCCCCCCCCACAACACCCCTCCCCCACATCAACCCTCCACCGCATAGCCCCTCCCCCACGTAGCCCCTCCCCCACGTAGCCCCTCCCCCACGTAGCCCCTCCCCCACATAGCCCCTCCCCCACAGAGCCCCTCCCCCACAGAGCCCCTCCCCCACAGAGCCCCTCCCCCAACATAGCTCCTCCCCCATCGACCCCCCCCATCGACCCCCTCCCCCACAGAGCCCCTCCTCCCACAGAGCCCCTCCCCCACAGAGCCCCTCCCCCATCTACCCCCCCCATCGATCCCCTCCCCCACAGAGCCCCTCCCCCACAGAGGTCTTGTCTTACCCCGGCTGATACTTAACTAAATCCACGGTTTTAATTTGTAAGGTAAAATTGTAAATGTAAATCTGTAACCCTGTAAGGTGTCCTTGGGTGTTTTGAAAGGCGCCCCCCAAAATAAATGTATTATTATTATCAATGAGGGCAGTGTGTGCCCCGATGGAAGGCTGACAGGCAGGTAGGCCGTCCAGTTACTTCAGCCGGCTCAGCTGATTGGTCGAGCTTTCTACAGCGCCACGGCTTCAAAGCACTTCAGATATTCATGCTATCGGACGTTCAGAGCACCCATGGAATACAACACGGCTTCTGAAGGGAACGACCGACCCCGCCTCTAATGTTGTTTTGGTGTAACTAGTTATAACTCGTCAGGCGGAGCATGTTGAGAACTTTAGCAGAATGCACACACACACACACACACACACACACACACACACACACACACACACACACACAGGCAGTGAGTCCTTTGTCTTTCTCTTACACACTCTCGGACCTGCATTCCTACTGTGTGTGTGTGTGTGTAGGAAGTGAGCGGGCGTTTCACCCTAGCTGTGTGTAGGTGGAGTCTGAGGTTGTGTAATCCTGCTCTCTCACAAACATCGTGTTATTGTGCGGTCGGTCTTCTCTCTCAGCATGGAGACATTTAATAACTCTGTTCCCGCCTCAACGCCTCGTCATACTTCCAGAACATCGCCTGTAGTTCTGCGTGAATGATGACGGGGGCGAGCATGTGACGGCTTGAACCAATCGCAAGCCTCCGCCGATCTGAGACTTGTTTAGCATTTGGACTCAAACCTGTTCGTCAAAGAATCGAAGGCTCTATTGTCGGGATCCAGCAGAGATTTAAAGCGGAGGAAATCTAAACCAGTTTCCCCGCATGTCTCCGTCTCCTTGAGTCTGAAACTTGTCGTTGACTGGTTGCATTTTGTAACCGCAGCCAGCACGTCCTCCAGATTCAGCCCAGCACCTGAAACACCAGTTGAGCTTTTTACGCACGACCAAAGCTTTCGCATTCAGATTTAAAGATATAAAAGCAACCCGAGCTTCATCAGCGCTCCCCGCACGAAGTTATCACGGCAGGGTTTTTATTTGTATTCGATATGTTTAGAAATCCTTTCATTTAATGTTTTGATAATTCATCAATAAGATCAAATACACTAAGGTTAGAAACTAAGTGTATTTTTAAACTTGACGTATACTTTCTCCATATTTGTATTTTTTCCTGTTTTCCTGTTAATGTTATTAACTACACTCGGCCAATCAGATCGAAGCATTTCTTGATTTGTTTCTGTTGTGAGAGTCAAATGTTGGGTGGGAGTGCGCTGCGTTCTGATTGGCTAAGAGGAGCTGGCTATGTGACATCATCGAGGGGTGTTGGTGCAGCACAGTAAACAAAGTGGGAACTCTGAAAGGCTCTCTGTGCTCATGGACACACACACACAGGAACACACACACACACACAGGAACACGCACACACACAGAAACACACAGGAACACGCACACACACACACAGGAACACGCACACACACAGAACACACCCAGGGACATACACACACAGAACACGCACACACACACACGCAGGAACACGCACACACACACACAGGAACACGCACACACACACACAGGAACACGCACACACACACACACAGGAACACGCACACACACACACACACAGGAACACACACACACACACCAGGAACACGCACACACACACAGGAACACGCACCACACACACAGGAACACACACACACACACAGGAACACCACACACACACACACGCAGGAACACACACACACACGCAGGAAACACACACACACACACAGGAACACTCACACACACACAGGAACACGCACACACACACACACACACACGCAGGAACACACACACGCAGGAACACACACACACACACAGGAACACTAACATACAGGAACACAAACACACACACACACACACAGGAACACAAACACACACAGGAACACCACGAACACACACACACACACAGGCACACACACACACGCACGCACACACACAGGCACACACACACACGCACACACACAGGAACACACACGCACACACACAGGAACACACACACACACACACATACAGGAACACACACGAACACACACACACACAGCACACACACACACGAACACACACACACACAGGAACACACACACACACAGGAACACACACACACACAGGAACACGAACACACACACAGGAACACACACACACACACTCTCTTTAATTTGCTCCATAGAGAACGGCGTGTCGCCCGATGGCAGTAGAATCACAGGACGCTATAAGTGATCCGTTTCGTTGTTTGTCTTCAAGAGAAATTATACAATTCAAACCGTCTGGGATTTTTAGATGAATAAATGATACCTTATTCCTGCCTCTGATTGGAGGACTGGAGTCGTACACATTACACCCGTCTGTGATTGGACACGTGTTGCCCTCTGACGCCCTGAACACTTTCATATCTATTTGAATTGGATGCAAAGCTCCAGTTTCTAAACCCTGATCAGTTTCCCTTTCCTCAGAACTCACGGCCCGACTGTGTTTCAGAGTCGGGCCGCACCATTTGGGGAAATGGAATTGAGATTTTTCTGACCGATATTGCGATTCGATTTGCGATATTTATTTTTAAGCGACCCGACGGAAGTTTATTGTAAAATGCGGCCATGTCTCCGGCTAGGAAGGTCGTATCAACGTGCTCCCGTCTCCAGCGCCCCGCAGCCCGAGCTACGAGTGAAAGAACTAAAGTTACATGAAACGTGCGTTGCTTTAAAGTCGAGCTTCAGTAGAGACTCTCCCTGATGTAGAAACACGTGATGGAGCGTCGCTGACCTGACTCAGACCATCTGAAGCTCCGCTGGAAGCCGTCTGGAAAGAGCAGGTGATTGGATCAATCCGTCTATCACCTTCTATCAGGGGCCGCTTCTGATTGGTTAACAATGGCTGGTGCATGTGGAGCACAGCACTCTGATTGGTTAACAATGGCTGGTGCATGTGGAGCACAGCACTCTGATTGGTTAACAATGGCTGGTGCATGTGGAGCACAGCACTCTGATTGGTTAACAATGGCTGGTGCATGTGGAGCACATCACTCTGATTGGTTAACAATGGCTGGTGCATGTGGAGCACAGCACTCTGATTGGTTAACAATGGCTGGTGCATGTGGAGCACAGCACTCTGATTGGTTAACAATGGCTGGTGCATGTGGAGCACATCACTCTGATTGGTTAACAATGGCTGGTGCATGTGGAGCACAGCACTCTGATTGGTTAACAATGGCTGGTGCATGTGGAGCACATCACTCTGATTGGTTAACAATGGCTGGTACATGTGGAGCACAGCACTCTGATTGGTTAACAATGACTGGTGCATGTGGAGCACAGCACTCTGATTGGTTAACAATGGCTGGTGCATGTGGAGCACAGCACTCTGATTGGTTAACAATGGCTGGTGCATGTGGAGCACATCACTCTGATTGGTTAACAATGGCTGGTGCATGTGGAGCACAGCACTCTGATTGGTTAACAATGGCTGGTGCATGTGGAGCACAGCACTCTGATTGGTTAACAATGGCTGGTGCATGTGGAGCACATCACTCTGATTGGTTAACAA
>CM070484.1:45733118-45763118 GCA_036324585.1 Champsocephalus esox
GCACCTGGACGTGGAGCTCCCTCTCCGTCGGCTCCACTCCACACTCTGATTATAATCATATCTATTCGCTGATCGATGAGAGAACCTCCGCTCTGATCACATGTATACAATACAAATATTGCTAACCTACGAAGGCTTTTGTAGAATCCCCAAGTTCTGTACAATAAAAATCAGCCACCAGTGTTTGGTTTGATGTCTAACGTGTTGTTGTTGTTGTTGTTGTTGTTGTGTGCAGTTAATCAGCTCTATGAGCTCCATAGCAGAGCACTGCCTGCCCTCTCTGCTCAGGACTCTGTTCGACTGGTACAGGAGGCAGAGCGGCACGGAGGACGAGTCCTACGAGTACAGACCCAGGTCCAGCACCAAGTCCAAGGGGTGAGACACCATGACGCATGCTCTCCCCCCCTCCCCTCCAGATGTACGATGTCTCTAACTCCTCCCTCCCCCCCCCGCAGAGACGAGCTGCATCGGGACAAAGACTTCCTGCTGGAGCGGAGGGATTTAGCCATCGATTTCATTTTTTGTTTAGTGTCTGTAGAAGTTCTGAAGCAGGTGAGCTCTCCGCCCCTCCCCCCTCTGCCCCCTGCCCCCTGCCCCTCTGCCCCTCTGTCCCTCTGCCCCTCTGCCCCCTGCCCCTCTGCCCCTCTGCCCCTCTGCCCCTCTGCCCCTCTGCCCCTCTGTCCCTCTGCCCCTCTGCCCCTCTGCCCCCTGCCCCTCTGCCCCTCTGTCCCCTGCCCCTCTGCCCCTCTGCCCCTCTGCCCCTCTGCCCCTCTGCCCCTCTGCCTGTCTGTACTCTGATGATGACACGCGTTCATCAGCAGGCAGTTTACTCCTGAAGCATTTTATTTATATAGGCGTCTTTCGAGGCTCTCGAAGTCGCCGTTCAAGACACACAACGCCAGCGGAACAGAAAGACGGCACGTCTGTGGAAATCAGTCGGAAGTCCCAACGGCTCGTTTCAAAATAAACGTGGCTTTGCTTAAAACTAGTTTCCGGGGTTCGGAGGTTTGTTTGATTTCAGACAAAGTCTCGGCTTTCAGAATGTGAAGCTTTTATTTCCAACATCACTCGATAAGTACGCGTTTGAAGCTCGTGAAGGGACGACGACAGCTCGCACTCCACTCTGCTGTTCCGCAGCGCCGCCCCCCCCTCCCTCCACTCTGCTGTTCCGCAGCGTCCGCCCCCCCCTCCCTCCACTCTGCTGTTCCGCAGCGCCGCCCCCCCCTCCCTCCACTCTGCTGTTCCGCAGCGCCGCCCCCCCCTCCCTCCACTCTGCTGTTCCGCACGCCGCCCCCCCCTCCCTCCACTCTGCTGTTCCGCAGCGCCGCCCCCCCCTCCCTCCACTCTGCTGTTCCGCACGCCGCCCCCCCCCTCCCTCCACTCTGCTGTTCCGCACGCCGCCCCCCCCTCCCTCCACTCTGCTGTTCCGCACGCCGCCCCCCTCCCTCCACTCTGCTGTTCCGCACGCCGCCCCCCTCCCTCCGCTGACATGATGAATGTAAGGCGTTTAGTAATCATAGATAACACGGCGGGGTCCGTTACAGTTTGTTTTCATCTGATTTCAAAAACACAAAGTCTCGGCTTTCAGAATATTAAACTTAATATTAGATAAAACCAGCTTTGAAGCTTCGGCGTGATGACAAGCGGAGAGCGGAGCAGCTTGACGTCACAGCGGGCAGAACAACAGCCGGGGTTTCTCCTGAGGGGTTTCCCCGGGAAGCAAACACACACACACACACACACACACACCACACACACACACACCACACACTCGCGAGCTTCCCCTCCAACGAAAATATCTTCCCTCCGTAGTATTTTGATATTTTGCTGCGCTAATCGATCAGACCTTTTTCTCAACATGACGACTTCGTGACAGTCGTTATACAATGCGACATATTTTGCTTAATATTTGGAGAACAACAAAAATCGTGATATCGTTAGAAAGCTGGGACTCTCCTCTTTCCAGCAGTGCATACAACTCGAGATGTGTCTTCGGGTCCATGCGGCTGATTGCGATGGAGCCGGTCACATACAACCAATTAGAGCAGAGGACGTGTCATGGGATCAGGGGGGGGGGACGCCAGTGTGAAGAGACGTGGTTTGAAAATGGAGAGTTTTGAGGAGGAGGGAGGCGAGAGGAGAGAGGAGAGAGGAGGGATGAGAGAGGAGGGATGAGAGAGGAGGAGGAGGGAGGAGAGAGGAGAGACAGCAGCGCCTTCAGGTGAGGAGAGAGGAGAGAGAGAGGAGAGACAGCAGCGCCTTCAGGTGAGGAGAGAGGAGGGAGGAGGAGAGAGCTTGTGGATAGGCTTTAACGGTCAGCTGTTTGACCTAAAAGAATAAACAAAATATAATAAATTGCAAATTAATAAAATAAATATCAACAAACAAATTAATGAATAAATTATCAGTCTCATTGTTTGTATTTATTTGTCTCTTTCTGTGGCATATTATTGATGTTATTAGCTTGAACATGAATTCATTATGTTGCATTCAGACACTTCTTCGTGTGATTACACTTGATGTGAAATCTAAGCCATAAGGAGCTCTCGGTTAATCAGCGTCGTTGGTCACCTTCGTACTTTCACTTCGACTTTATGATACGTGACGTAGGTTAACAGGCGGCAACACAAAGCGCCGACAGTAACGGTCGAACTCATAAAAAGATAGCATGTCTGTAAGATAAGACGACCTGAATATCATATCGCGTGAAGGTTACTGTGTGTGTGTTGTGTGTGTGTGTGTGTGTGTGTGTGTGTGTGTGGTGTGTGTTGTGTGTGTGTGTGTGTGTGTGTGTGTCAGTGGCTCTAATATCTCCGTGTCCACAGATTCCTCTTCACCCAGTGCCAGATGTTCTCGTACATGAAGTCCTCCACCTGGCGTTCAAGCACTTTAAACACAAAGAGGGGTAAGTGACACTAATCAACAAACTCTTTTATTTTCATGTTCGACCTTTTTGTGAAACTTTCCTCAACACCAACGTAAAACGATTTCTTTGTCAGTCACCCATTGATCAAGTGTTCTGTCCTTGTTGGCAGTGCCAGTCCTCTGCAGTGCTGTGCGGAGACTCCGTGCAGCAGCAGCTTGTAGCCTAAAGTAAAGTGGCTACAAGTCGATGCATGACGTCGTGCATTGACTGGCCTATTAGTGACGTCATTGTGCGTTGGCCTAAAGGTTAGCGGAGAGGCCGTCATGAAGAAAGAGGAAGCCGTAGAGCTAACTCTGAATACATTATCATATCTGCCACTTCAATTCGGTGAAGGAGACGGTCCTACCTGCTGCAGACAGTTCTCATGTACATGCTTTAGGTATTGTTAGAAAGTCTCCCTGGTCCCCGGCTTGAGCTTCCACTTCACGACCCATGTATCTGGGATCCTCTCCAGAAGGGAAGGAGTCATCACATACAGAGACTAGTTCCTGAGCAGTGTCCTTCACATGCTGATATCAAGAGAGGGAGTCATCACATACAGAGACTAGTTCCTGAGCAGTGTCCTTCACATGCTGATATCCAGAGAGGGAGTCATCACATACAGAGACTAGTTCCTGAGCAGTGTCCTTCACATGCTGATATCCAGAGAGGGAGTCACACAGTCACAAGATGGAGGAGTAGAAAGCAGTACTCAATGTTTACTTCAGATTAGCTCCACGTCAGAAATGAGCATGCTTGATGTCTCTCTCCATAATGAGCATGCTTGATGTCTCTCTCCATAATGAGCATGCTTGATGTCTCTCTCCATAGAGGCTGAGTCATCATGTTCATCACATAGCTATCATCTGCCTCAAGCAGTCCTGATGCTCTTCTGGGTCATCTCACATCCTGTCATGCTCACAGCTTCAGTTGGTACCCTTGTTAGCATGCTACTCTGTGCTCTGATGTTCCTCTGCTGGCCCCAACAGGTACTGCGGCCCCAACACTGGGAATGTTCACATCATCGCAGACCTTTACGCCGAGGTCATCGGAATCCTCACTCAGTCAAAGTAAGACACTCTACGTGTGGATGCATCTCTGCGTTGCTGCTGAACTGAGACGGCTATAGTTTATAGATGATCAGAAAAGTTAGATTGAAACCCACTTGCTTTCCTTTGCTGGTCGTCTGCAGCTGTACTTTAATATCACACTTGGAGAACATCTTTAAAAACGCAGCTCGAGAGTCAGATTTATAAATGTGTGTAATTTCAGTTTGTTTAGAAGTATATACCTGTGTGTGTAGAAGTATATACCTGTGTGTGTAGAAGTATATACCTGTTGTTAGAAGTATATACCTGTGTGTGTAGAAGTATATACCTGTGTGTGTGTAGAAGTATATACCTGTTAGAAGTATATACCTGTGTGTGTAGAAGTATATACCTGTGTGTGTGTGTGTGTAGAAGTATATACCTGTGTGTGTGTGTGTGTGTAAAAGTATATACCTGTGGTTAGATATACCCGTGTAGAAGTATATACTTGTGTGTTAACATATGTGTGTGTGTCTTGTGTATGTGATAACATATCTGTGTGTGTGTGTGTCCTGTGTGTTAACATATCTGTGTGTGTGTGTGTGTGGTGTGTGTGTGTGTAGGTTCCAGGCGGTGAGGAAGAAGTTCATCACGGAGCTGAAGGAGCTGCGTCAGAAGGAGCAGAGCCCGTACGTGGTGCAGAGCATCATCAGCCTCGTCATGGGCATGAAGTTCTTCAGGGTCAAGATGTACCCGGTGGAGGAGTTCGAGGCCTCCTTCCAGTTCATGCAGGTACACACACACACACACAAGCGCACACGCACGCACGCACACGCACACGCACACAGGCACACGCACACGCACTCACTCTTTTATTCACTGAGTGTAAATGTAGATCTGTGTGTTTTGAGACGTTGCTGGATGAAACATGTCTGTAGTATTTGGATCTGTAGTATTTGAGTCTGTAGTATTTGAGTCTGTAGTATTTGGATCTGTAGTATTTGGATCTGTAGTATTTGAGTCTAGTATTTGAGTCTGTAGTATTTGGATCTGTAGTATTTGGATCTGTAGTATTTGAGTCTAGTATTTGAGTCTGTAGTATTTGAGTCTGTAGTATTTGGATCTGTAGTATTTGAGTCTAGTATTTGGATCTGTAGTATTTGGATCTGTAGTATTTGAGTCTAGTATTTGGATCTGTAGTATTTGAGTCTAGTATTTGGATCTGTAGTATTTGAGTCTGTAGTATTTGAGTCTGTAGTATTTGAGTCTGTAGTATTTGGGTCTGTAGGATTTGAGTCTGTAGATTTGGATCTGTCTTTGGGTCTGTAGTATTTGAGTCTGTAGGATTTGGGTCTGTAGGATTTGAGTCTGTAGTATTTTAGTCTGTAGGATTTGGGTCTGTAGGATTTGAGTCTGGTAGTATTTTAGTCTGTATATTTGGATCTGTAGTATTTGAGTCTGTAGGATTTGGGTCTGTAGGATTTGAGTCTGTAGGATTTGGATCTGTAGGATTTGAGTCTGGTAGTATTTTAGTCTGTAGGATTTGGGTCTGTAGGATTTGAGTCTGTAGGATTTGGGTCTGTAGGATTTGAGTCTGGTAGTATTTTAGTCTGTAGGATTTGGGTCTGTAGGATTTGAGTCTGGTAGTATTTTAGTCTGTAGTATTTGGATCTGTAGTATTTGAGTCTGTAGGATTTGGGTCTGTAGGATTTGAGTCTGTAGATTTGGATCTGTAGGATTTGAGTCTGTAGTATTTTAGTCTGTAGTATTTGGATCTGTAGTATTTGAGTCTGTAGGATTTGGATCTGTAGTATTTGAGTCTGTAGGATTTGGGTCTGTAGGATTTGGGTCTGTAGGATTTGGGTCTGTAGGATTTGGGTCTGTAGTATTTGGGTCTGTAGTATTTGGGTCTGTAGGATTTGAGTCTGTAGGATTTGGATCTGTTTTGGGTCTGTAGTATTTGAGTCTGTAGGATTTGGGTCTGTAGGATTTGAGTCTGGTAGTATTTTAGTCTGTAGTATTTGGGATCTGTAGTATTTGAGTCTGTAGGATTTGGGTCTGTAGGATTTGAGTCTGGTAGTATTTTAGTCTGTAGGATTTGGGTCTGTAGGATTTGAGTCTGGTAGTATTTTAGTCTGTAGTATTTGGATCTGTAGTATTTGAGTCTGTAGGATTTGGGTCTGTAGGATTTGAGTCTGTAGGATTTGGATCTGTAGGATTTGAGTCTGGTAGTATTTTAGTCTGTAGGATTTGGGTCTGTAGGATTTGAGTCTGTAGGATTTGGGTCTGTAGGATTTGAGTCTGTAGTATTTTAGTCTGTAGGATTTGGGTCTGTAGGATTTGAGTCTGGTAGTATTTTAGTCTGTAGTATTTGGATCTGTAGTATTTGAGTCTGTAGGATTTGAGTCTGTAGGATTTGAGTCTGTAGGATTTGGATCTGTAGGATTTGAGTCTGGTAGTATTTTAGTCTGTAGTATTTGGATCTGTAGTATTTGAGTCTGTAGGATTTGGATCTGTAGTATTTGAGTCTGTAGGATTTGAGTCTGGTAGTATTTGAGTCTGTAGGATTTGGGTCTGTAGGATTTGAGTCTGTAGGATTTGGGTCTGTAGGATTTGGGTCTGTAGGATTTGGGTCTGTAGGATTTGGGTCTGTAGGATTTGAGTCTGTAGGATTTGGGTCTGTAGTATTTGGGTCTGTAGGATTTGGGTCTGTAGGATTTGAGTCTGTAGGATTTGGGTCTGTAGTATTTGGATCTGTAGGATTTGGATCTGTAGGATTTGAGTCTGGTAGTATTTTAGTCTGTAGGATTTGGGTCTGTAGGATTTGAGTCTGGTAGTATTTTAGTCTGTAGTATTTGGATCTGTAGTATTTGAGTCTGTAGGATTTGGGTCTGTAGGATTTGAGTCTGTAGGATTTGGATCTGTAGGATTTGAGTCTGGTAGTATTTTAGTCTGTAGTATTTGGATCTGTAGTATTTGAGTCTGTAGGATTTGGATCTGTAGTATTTGAGTCTGTAGGATTTGAGTCTGGTAGTATTTGAGTCTGTAGGATTTGGGTCTGTAGGATTTGAGTCTGTAGGATTTGGGTCTGTAGGATTTGGGTCTGTAGGATTTGAGTCTGTAGGATTTGGGTCTGTAGGATTTGAGTCTGTAGGATTTGGGTCTGTAGGATTTGGGTCTGTAGGATTTGGGTCTGTAGGATTTGAGTCTGTAGGATTTGGGTCTGTAGTATTTGGATCTGTAGGATTTGGATCTGTAGGATTTGAGTCTGTAGGATTTGGGTCTGTAGTATTTGGATCTGTAGGATTTGGATCTGTAGGATTTGAGTCTGTAGTATTTGGGTCTGTAGGATTTGAGTCTGTAGGATTTGGATCTGTCTTTGGATCTGTAGGATTTGAGTCTGTAGGATTTGGGTCTGTAGTATTTGGATCTGTAGGATTTGGATCTGTAGGATTTGAGTCTGGTAGTATTTGGATCTGTAGGATTTGAGTCTGTAGGATTTGGATCTGTCTTTGGATCTGTAGTATTTGGATCTGTAGGATTTGGATCTGTAGGATTTGAGTCTGTAGGATTTGGATCTGTCTTTGGATCTGTAGTATTTGGATCTGTAGGATTTGAGTCTGTAGTATTTGGGTCTGTAGTATTTGGATCTGTAGGATTTGGATCTGTAGATTTGAGTCTGGTAGTATTTGGATCTGTAGGATTTGAGTCTGTATGATTTGGATCTGTAGGATTTGAGTCTGTAGGATTTGAGTCTGGTAGTATTTGGATCTGTAGTATTTGAGTCTGTAGGATTTGGATCTGTCTTTGGATCTGTAGTATTTGAGTCTGTAGGATTTGGATCTGTCTTTGGATCTGTAGGATTTGGATCTGTAGGATTTGGATCTGTAGGATTTGAGTCTGTAGGATTTGGGTCTGTAGTATTTGGATCTGTAGGATTTGGATCTGTAGGATTTGAGTCTGGTAGTATTTGGGTCTGTAGGATTTGAGTCTGTAGGATTTGGATCTGTCTTTGGATCTGTAGGATTTGAGTCTGTAGGATTTGGGATCTGTAGTATTTGGATCTGTAGGATTTGGGATCTGTAGGATTTGAGTCTGTAGTATTTGGATCTGTAGGATTTGAGTCTGTAGGATTTGGATCTGTCTTTGGATCTGTAGTATTTGGATCTGTAGGATTTGAGTCTGTAGTATTTGGGTCTGTAGTATTTGGATCTGTAGGATTTGGATCTGTAGAATTTGAGTCTGTAGTATTTGGATCTGTAGGATTTGAGTCTGTAGGATTTGGATCTGTAGGATTTGAGTCTGTAGGATTTGAGTCTGGTAGTATTTGGATCTGTAGTATTTGAGTCTGTAGGATTTGGATCTGTCTTTGGATCTGTAGGATTTGAGTCTGTAGGATTTGGGTCTGTAGGATTTGGGTCTGTAGGATTTGGGTCTGTAGGATTTGGATCTGTAGGATTTGGGTCTGTAGGATTTGGGTCTGTAGGATTTGGGTCTGTAGGATTTGGGTCTGTAGGATTTGGGTCTGTAGTATTTGGGTCTGTAGTATTTGAGTCTGTAGGATTTGGGTCTGTAGGATTTGGGTCTGTAGGATTTGGGTCTGTAGGATTTGGGTCTGTAGGATTTGAGTCTGTAGTATTTGGGTCTGTAGGATTTGGGTCTGTAGGATTTGGGTCTGTAGGATTTGAGTCTGTAGGATTTGAGTCTGTAGGATTTGAGTCTGTAGGATTTGAGTCTGTAGGATTTGAGTCTGTAGGATTTGGGTCTGTAGGATTTGGGTCTGTAGTATTTTAGTCTGTAGGATTTGAGTCTGTAGGATTTGAGTCTGTAGTATTTGAGTCTGTAGGATTTGGGTCTGTAGGATTTGAGTCTGTAGGATTTGGGTCTGTAGGATTTGGGTCTGTAGGATTTGGATCTGTCTTTGGATCTGTAGTATTTGGGTCTGTAGGATTTGGGTCTGTAGGATTTGAGTCTGTAGTATTTGGGTCTGTAGGATTTGGGTCTGTAGGATTTGGGTCTGTAGGATTTGGGTCTGTAGGATTTGGGTCTGTAGGATTTGAATCCCACTTGCTACCCTTAGCTGTTCTATAAAATAACGGAAGCACTCGGAGAAAATCTTTAGTAACGCAGCTCTAGGGTCGTGTGTGTGTCTGTTTGTGTTGAAGTATATACCAATTCAGTGTGTGTGTGTGTGTGTGTGTGTGTCATGTTAAATTACAGCAGACAGTTGTCTGTATTTTACTGCTGCACCTTTGTTCACACTAAAGCTGCATGAGTAACGGTCAAAGGGTGTGTGTGTGTGTGTGTGTGTGTGTGTGTGTGTGTGTGTGTCTTCAGGACAGTCTGATCACATGCACACTGTTTAAAAGCTGCCTGAGGGTGGAACACTGCTCTACGGAGGACTTGAGCTGACGTTATAATAAATGAAAAACTTCACACACACATTTCATTTTATTAATAAACTAATAAATAACATCTGTATTTGTTGTTAAAAGCTCCTCCTCCTTTCTCCTGCACAGCTTCCATGTCTCAGAGTGTCTCCTCTGTGCATTTAAGTGTGTGTCTGTGTGTGTGTGTATATCGCACCAATCTGTGTGTATCTCACCAACGTGTGTGTGTGTCTGTGTGTATCTCACCGTCTGTGTGTATGTCTGTGTATCTCACCAACGTGTGTGTATATGTGTGTATCTCACCAACGTGTGTATCTGTGTGTATCTCACCTACGTGTGTGTATCTCACCGTGTGTGTGTCTGTGTATCTCACCAACGTGTGTGTCTATGTGCTATCTCACCACGTGTGTATTCTGTGTGTATCTCACTACGTTGTGTGTATCTCACGTGTGTGTATCTGTGTATCTCACTACGTGTGGGGTCTGTGTGTATCCTCACGCTACGTGGTGTATCTGTGTGTATCGCTCATCGTGTGTGTGTCTAGTGTGTAGGTCTCACCTAGCGTGTGTATCTGTGTGTATCTCACCTACGTGTGTGTATCTGTGTGTATCTCACTGTGTGTGTGTCTGTGTGTATCTCACCTACGTGTGTGTATCTGTGTGTATCTCACCAACGTGTGTGTCTATGTGTATCTCACCAACGTGTGTATCTGTGTGTATCTCACCTACGTGTGTGTATCTGTGTGTATCTCACTGTGTGTGTGTCTGTGTGTATCTCACCTACGTGTGTGTATCTGTGTGTATCTCACCAACGTGTGTGTCTGTGTGTATCTCACCAACGTGTGTGTATCTGTGTGTATCTCACCAACGTGTGTGTATCTCACTGTGTGTGTGTCTGTGTGTATCTCACCAACGTGTGTGTGTCTGTGTGTATCTCACCAACGTGTGTGTGTCTGTGTGTATCTCACCTACGTGTGTGTCTGTGTATCTCAACATGTGTCTCTGTGTGTATCTCACCGTGTGTGTGTCTGTGTGTATCTCAACGTCTGTGTCTCTGTGTGTATCTCACCAACGTGTGTGTCTCTGTGTGTATCTCACCAACGTGTGTGTGTCTGTGTATCTCACCAACGTGTGTGTGTCTGTGTGTATCTCACCAACGTGTGTGTGTCTGTGTGTATCTCACCACGTGTGTCTGTGTGTATCTCACCAACGTGTGTCTGTGTGTATCTCACCAACGTGTGTCTGTGTGCATCTCACCAACGTGTGTATCTCTGTGTGTATCTGTGTGTGTCTCACCAACGTGTGTGTGTCTGTGTGTATCTGACCAACGTGTCTGTCTCTGTGTGTATCTCAACATGTGTGTCTGTGTGTATCTCACCAACGTGTGTGTGTCTCACCACGTGTGTTCTGTGTGTCTCACCAACGTGTGTGTATCTGTGTGTATCTCACTGTGTGTGTGTCTGTGTGTATCTCACCAACGTGTCTGTCTCTGTGTGTATCTCAACATGTGTGTCTGTGTGTATCTCAACATGTGTCTCTGTGTGTATCTCACCAACGTGTGTGTATCTGTGTGTGTCTCACCAACGTGTGTATCTCTGTGTGTATCTCACCAACGTGTGTATCTCTGTGTGTATCTCACCAACGTGTATGTGTGTGTCTGTGTGTATCTCACCACGTGTGTTCTGTGTATCTCACCAACGTGTGTGTGTCTGTGTGTATCTCACCAACGTGTGTGTGTCTGTGTGTATCTCACTGTGTGTGTGTA
Source organism: Champsocephalus esox (assembly GCA_036324585.1). Taxonomy (NCBI): domain Eukaryota; kingdom Metazoa; phylum Chordata; class Actinopteri; order Perciformes; family Channichthyidae; genus Champsocephalus; species Champsocephalus esox. The sequence goes on from CM070484.1 coordinate 45,744,206, forward strand.
TCTCACCTACGTATGTGTCTGTGTTTATCTCACCAACGTGTGTGTGTGTGTGTGTGTGTGTGTGTCTGACCAACGTGTGTGTCTGTGTGTATCTCACCAACGTGTGTGTGTGTGTGTGTCTGTGTGTATCTCACCAGTGTGTGTGTGTGTGTCTGTGTGTATCTCAACATGTGTGTGTCTGTGTGTATCTCACCTACGTGTGTGTGTCTCTTTCTAGGAGTGTGCGCAGTACTTCCTGGAGGTGAAGGATAAGGACATAAAGCACGCTCTCGCTGGACTCTTCGTGGAGATCCTCATCCCGGTGGCAGCGGTGAGGAAACGCGCTTCCTGTTACTCTGTCGAAAGTCAAGGCTGTGAACATTCAGAGGTTTCACAGAATTACAGACGGCTTGGAAGCAAAAACAGAATGCCGCCAGAAAATATACAAAACACTTTGTATTCAGGAACACAAAGTTTATTGGCTCTTTATTCGTCGTTATAAAACTCGTATTAACGCCTTGTTCTGCACGACCAGATTCTGCAAGTAATAAGCCGTTAGTTGAGTTTCCTCAATAACCCTCTGAGTGCTGATTGGTTGCAAGGAAGGAAGTGTGCTTTGGTCTTAATATGCGCTGCTCAATATGGGCCCCATAAGACAGCAGTACCACAAGAATAGTGATTCTCCCTTAACAACACATCGGATCTATCCTTATGGGACAAGTAGGGATGGGGATCGGTCCGGTCCTGTAACGGTACTCTTAACGGTTCTTTTGGAGAAAAAAATAAGGTAAACAAATTGTGAACAAGACTAACATTGCTTTTTATTTAAATTAAATACATAATATTTCACATCAAAAGAAACAACAACGATTTAACAAATCGTATTAAATAATCTGATGACAGAATAGCTGAAACCTTCAAGGTGGGGTCGGTAAGTTTCAGAAACCGGCTCGGGTGCACTAACATGTGGAAGTACGCAGCCGAAAAGAATCCGCCCCTTCCTTCAGACTTCCTGACGGAGCACCTCCTCCAGCACACACGAACGCGCAATGCACGCCCAGTGAGGGCACGGCCCAATGAGGGCACGGCCCAGTGAGGGCACGGCCCAGTGAGGGCACGGCCCAGTGAGGGCACGGCCCAGCGAGGGCACGGCCCAGCGAGGGCACGGCCCAGCGAGGGCACGGCCCAGCGAGGGCACGGCCCAGCGAGGGCACGGCCCAGCGAGGGCACGGCCCAGCGAGGGCACGGCCCAGCGAGGGCACGGCCCAGCGAGGGCACGGCCCAATGAGGGCACGAGATGGAAGGCTGACAGACAGGGCGGCAATCCGATTGGTTGTACTTGTTACAGCACCACGGCTTCCACAGATGAAATTCTTTTATGGATCTTTAGTCAAAGCTCTTCAGATATTCATTGCTATCGGATGTTCAGAGCATTCCATGGAATATAACAAGTGCATCTCGAGCCGGTTTCTGAAACCTACCTACCCCACCTTTAACAGAATAACTAACTCGGTTTCCTCTCATCATTAACCCATGTTCGTGTCGTGGAGTTAACGCCGTGTGGTGCTGCTCGCATGCATAACACCTGCCGGGGAAGCGTTACTCGTGGACGGGGCTACAGAGCTGCGAGAGAGACAGTGGAACCCGCTGCATTCCCCCGTCTGACGTGGATAAATGTTTCGACGCATTGCTCGTGTTTAATACGGGGCTCGGTCCCCATCCTCGATAGAGGTATCTCTAACTCAGACGATGTTCCCTATAAGTGAAGTCTTGTTCATAACGACTCTAATATGCTTTATGTATCTTCTTCACTTGTTTGTAAAGCGCTTTGAGCACCAGGGGAATAGCTATATAAATAACTGTTTTATGTTAATTAACAGCCAGTTGAGCATCAGTCTAAAGCAGACGAGAGTCTCTCGGCGTAAAGAAGTGGAATGATTTAAAGGGCTGTCAGAACATGTATAGAGAAAGCGTAATGAGACGGTGTGAAGTCGGTCTGGTTTTACGTTTCAGTATTTGTCGGCGACTGAAAGAACGTTGCTTTCGTTCAGTCAGGTCAAATAAGATGTTCCTCTGCCTGCTCCTTTCCACCATGCGCTATTAAAAAAATAAAAACAACCAGCGAACATGTTTCAAAGGAGACATGTCACGGCCATTCCCACCGGCCATCGTTCCATTGTTGACGAGAATAGATTTACATTGTTCAATTCTCCAAACTCGCATTGTTTCTCAAACAGCGTCTCTGTAAACTACGTGTATTCCCTCTATGCCTTCAACGGCTCGCTGTAGCTCCAGTAGCTCCGCCCCCCCCCCGTGAGCACAGTGTGCTCTGATTGGTCGGGACGTTGTGAATCGCGCTGAGCTCCGTGGAGGTGTGGTTTCCTTGTTTAGCGATACACAGCGAAACTCACCCTGAGCACACACAAAGTCGCAGCCGAAGTAAAATCAATAAGCGTGGCTTGATACTGAGAAAGAAACGGGTTGATAGACGCTGTGAGGATGGGTCTGCGGAGAGATCCCAACTGTCTGTGATCAGCCTGCAGCCAGGGAGGAGAGATCAGCAGAGCTGCCTGCACTGAGTGTGTGAGGAAGTCCGTGGATTGGTCGATTTGGACCAATCAGCGGGGGGCTTAACGTAACGGCTCCGCGGACGTAACGTAACGGCTCCACGGATTGGTCCATTTGGTTCCGGGTTCGTGCTTACGTAATCTCGTACCCGGAAGAATCAAATGGATGATGCCGTTTCTCCAACGGGGCGTTTTGGGGAGGTCTTCTCTGCGTTGGAGCTTTACTCGCTGCAGGGTGCACTTTGAGGGTTCTGCCTCTACACACATGCATATTATAAAACCTTCATAACACAAGGGGACGGGTACCAACCGGAAAGCATGACATGTCTCCTTTAAAATAACTGCCATGTGTGGAATAAACAAAATAAACATGTTGACATTGACCCTATTGTGTGCAGGCGGTGAAGAACGAGGTGAACGTGCCGTGCCTGAAGAACTTCGTGGAGATGTTGTACCAGACGACCTTCGACCTGAGCTCCAGAAAGAAGCACTCGCTGGTAATATTTACATTTCACGATGTCCTCTCTTCCTCCCCGCCCTCCCCGCAGCTTCTCCGCTTCCTGTTTCTCTCTTCCTGTATTTCACCCGGACCCAGCTGTCATCACCGCCCTCAATGTTTCTGCACAAATAACCCTCATTGTTAGTCCGTGATGCACAACGCCTCATCGGGCCGCTGGGGGCTATTCTGGGACGCAGGGCACGGGAGGAAATCACGAGGTGGAGCCGGTCGGCGACTTGGCAGCAGAAGGAGTTTTCTCTCGTCATCTTTTCACTTTAATCACAGAAAGAATCTTCTTGCTAATATACTCTTTTATATATAATCCCAAAGGCAATTCTAGATGTTGTCGTAGCAACTTAAGATCTCCGTTTACATTGCATTTAGCTGACGCTGTTATCCAAAGTGCGCTCGACCAGGAACTTGAAGACAACAGAAATCAGGTTTCGCAGAGCCAAACAGTTCAAGGTTCTTTATTGTCGAACTAACATACGAGTAATTATGTCGTTGAAAATCTGAGGTCACAGGCTTCTCCAACAATGCAACACAATAATACAGATAGCAGACAATATTAAAGTATATCATATTCAAAGTAATACAAAAAAGAAGTGGAATAGTGCGATACGAGTCTATTACAAGTTATTAGAATGATATATTGGATAATAGATAAATAATTACTAAGTGGCAGATGATGTTGTGAAATAGTTTCAGCAGTTCAGTTGTTTAACAAGGGGAGGCTGTGGCGCAGTGGGTTGTGCGTTGTTGTTGGGATCAGTGGACAGGTTCAAACCCCACTGCAGTCCGCATGTCGCTGTGTCCCTGAGCCACTTAACCCCAAAGTGCTCCTGTGGGATGAAGCTGTGCTACTCCACTGGCTTTAGGTAAGCCAGTCCTTTGTTAGTATATAAGTGCTTTGTTAGTATATCAAGTGCTTTGTTAGTATATCAAGTGCTTTGTTAGTATATAAGTGCTTTGTTAGTATACAAGTGCTTTGTTAGTATACAAGTGCTTTGTTAGTATACAAGTGCTTTGTTAGTATATAAGTGCTTTGTTAGTATATAAGTGCTTTGTTAGTATATAAGTGCTTTGTTAGTAGTTCTATCGCTCGAAGTGGAGTCGAGTTTTCAGTCTGGTGAGGGTGCAGCGCGACACCTCCACACAGAGAGTGCCCTGTTCTGTGTGAAGCAGACCCTCCTCATAGGACGACATCAAAGGTTATTGACATTTCATTCCTCATCACGTGAGGCCAGAGGGTTCGCCTCATGGCACAACACTGTTCGCTAAAACTCCCACCCCACAAAGAAGAATGGCAAACACAGATAACGCTTAATCGCAGCTTCCTTCCACGCATCCTCTCTTCCTGCGGTGTCACAACCCCCTTCTGTTTGTCACTCGATACGTTTATATGGCCTTCTCGGGATGCAGCCGTTTAGGATTACACTGAGGCCGTTTCTCAATCGCGAGGACGCTTCCTTGGTAGCACATGTCTTCCGAGTCACTTGCTTCAGAAGCGAGGCCAGAATCCTTGTGTGTGCGTCTCATGAGAGGCCCCGCCTTACATCTTCCGCCACAGATTTGGGGAAATTGGTCCGTGCGCAAAGCATTGTGGGGATTTTAAGACCGCGGAGTCTACCCGTGTGCAGCCTCGACATTACCCCCCAAACCAAGGAGCGCGGCCTCGGAGGAATTCCAAGTATGCTGGAGATTGGAACAGTCCTTCGGCGGGCACTCGATGACGTAGCATCCTTGAAATATTGGCTTGGAAGCCAGAATCCTCGAGATGGAGAAACGGCATGTGTTAAATGTTTAATCATACCACCGACATCGTGGAAATTATCACGGTATTTTTTTCTCATACGCGTTTTATTTTTGTTTCAAGTCTATCACTTTATTTATTCGTGTTAAATCATCATTCATTTTTATATCAGACGGTATCCTGTTGTTTTTTATTTCGTAAATATACCGTTATTCGGTTTTGATATTTAAAAGAAAATACAAAATGTAGGGTGTGTGAGTCCATGTATATTTAAGGGACGGGTGGCGCAGTGGTCTGTGCGTCAGATCAAGGGGGCGTTGGGGAACTCCAGTTCGAGGCCGTCGTGTCCTTGGAAGACACTTCACCCGAATGTGCTCCCGTGGGTATTGTCCACAGTAGATCTGTGTGTATTTGTGAAGCGCTTTGAGAGTCTTTGATAAAGCGCTATCATAAATATAGGATTATTATTATTACGTTATTATACTCGGTACCATTATGCTTTAATTTACCTGATGCCATGCTATGTATCGTTTTTTAGCATCGTTGTGTTTTAGCGTTTGTGTTTCTAGTGTTTCCCAATGTGGTAAATTAATACAGGCGGTGGCAAAAAAGGAATTGGACGTCTGCTGGCCTTCGAGGAAGAACACGCCGCTTGTCCTCTTCGAGCACATGTTGGCGGGAGCGTTGTGAGGTGTGCGGGTTTTAGACTTCTGAGTGTTTATGGCCGTTTGTTCCTCTGTGTCTGCAGGCTCTCTACCCGCTGGTGACCTGCCTCCTGTGTGTCAGTCAGAAACAGTTCTTCCTCAACAACTGGCACATCTTCCTGCAGAACTGCCTGTCGCACCTCAAGGTACCCCCGTCCGCCCTGATCACTGAGAAATACTGCACGATGACGATTACTTTATCCTCTGCGTAAATCGAAGGAATCTCGAGCTTCTTGTCATGAAACTTCAAAATAAATGTTCTGTTTTCGGGGTGACGGTGCTCTGACTGCAGGGTGTGTGGTTCTGTCTACCGATCAGAATGTACCCCCTTCCCCCCAACACGAACAGCACTTGATTTAATGTCTACAAAAATATAATAAGTGGGAAGAAACTGAAATTGAGTCTTTAAACCCAAACATGACTCGGCATTTCCTCACTTCCTGTCCCCTGGTCTGGAGGTCAATGGTTCTCTGAATGTGTTTTTGGTTGTTATCCTGAAATAAGGTCTGTGGTTAACACGAGCTGAAGAGATTCTAATTCTACGACATAAATAAATAGTATACCACACTGGTGGATTAAAAACAAGTGTCTAAATGAGACGACTAAACGTCATCACGCCCAACATTAGCTTAGCAGTGGTGACGTGAAGTCATGTGAACGAGCTGTAGTTCCTTTATAGCGCAACGTTAGCCTCCTTTAGCTTAGCGGTGGTGACGTGAAGTCATGTGACCGATGCTGTAGTTCCTTTATAGCCCAACGTTAGCCTCCTTTAGCTTAGCGGTGGTGACGTGAAGTCATGTGACCGAGCTGTAGTTCCTTTATAGCCCAACGTTAGCCACCTTTAGCTTAGCGGTGGAGACGTGAAGTCATGTGACCGTGCTGTAGTTCCTTTATAGCCCAACATTAGCCTCCTTTAGCTTAGCGGTGGTGACGTGAAGTCATGTGACCGTGCTGTAGTTCCTTTATAGCCCAACATTAGCCTCCTTTAGCTTAGCGGTGGTGACGTGAAGTCATGTGACCGTGCTGTAGTTCCTTTATAGCCTAGTGTTAGCTTCTTACTTCAGAAATCTAAAGAGGTGTTAACATGTGGAGATTATCCTGCTGAACTAAACGTTTGTTTGACACAGAGATTATTTTCTGACAATAATCCAAAATCACATGGAGAGATCCCATTGGACCAGGGAGATGCTGCCTTCAGGGACCAACACAGAAATGCCACATCCCTGCTGCACTCTATAAACCATTAGCATTATCTCAAGTGCTGTTGGATCTCCAGTCTGTTAATGGCTCCTTGTAATCTGATTACACAGAAATCATTCCTAACCCTCCTCCTCCTCAGTGATTTCCCTCCTGCAGGTTGTGTGATCTCGTGGTGGATCGGTTTCAGATGTTGTCATGGTGGTTTTTTGTATTAATTGAAATGGCTGTCTGTCTCCTCAGTGATTGGTTCTCCTTCACGTCGTAATCATGGGTTTGATCTTAAAATGGAGATGGTGATGATGATTTTTGAGCGTAGTGATGATTTCAGTAATTCAGGGCTTCCTTTCCAACCAGTGATTTTAACCCCTTGGATGCCTCTTTATTAAAACATGGCTTCAACTGTTGTGTGGCTCCACAGGGTTAAATAAATGAGCCGGCGTTTGAGTTTCTCGTGGATCTGATGATTCCTCCGCTGTCCGCTCTGGACCTGAAACATCTTTCTTTCTTTTGAATTTATTTCCCACCTTTTTCCATTCCCTCTCTAAATGTCCCGTGCGTCTTCTCCTCTCTCTGTGTCTCATTTAAACCACAGCACACCTTCTTTCTGCTTCGTTTCACTTTTAAATTCTCACTATATGTTGAATTATGTTGAAATACAAATGGACTGTTTTATTACCGGCATGATGGGGATGTCTGATCAATGCATTTTATAACCTAGCTTCATTGCGAGTGCCACCGTCAGTGAACTCAAAGACTCTTAATATCAGTTTTTTTACCTCAGTTATGTGACCACGGTCATATCAGTGTTTTAGTGCATGATAAGCATTTATTAATGTAAATCCACAGAAGAAGAAGGACATTGTGCAATTTTAATTCCAAGAAGCCCAACGTTTGTCATATGTAAAATGTATGCTGCTAAATATTGATTAAAAAAAATTAAGAACAGACGGTTTGTTATTTTTAGATATTTTTGCACAATTTTGACTTTTTTCGTAAAATATCAAAATAATGTTATAAATAATTTTAAAGTTTTGACTTTTTTCTGAAATTCCCAGAATCTTTTTTTGCGTGGATATTCTTCACATTTTCAGTAAATCGCAACATTTTGGGTTTCTTTTGAAACCTCACAATTATCGATTTTTTCAGAAAATGTCCAAATTCCGACTTTTTTCTGAAAATCTCAAATGTTCGAACTTTTATTGGATATTTTTTATTTAAGTTAAGAACGGAGATTACAGAGGATTTGCAGTTTTATAAAAATAAAGAAAATGCCCGTAATAATTTTTTCTAAATTCAATCCAGAGGTATTACATTTTTTTAATAATAGTTTATAATATGCCCATATAATCTGAAGTCTCTGATCAGGACCTCCTCTCATGCCTCTAACTCCTCCTCAACAGTCCGTTGTGTATTTCTGTTTCTCACTGACATGTTTGTTTAGTTTTTCTTTAACGTGCATGTGTCCCCCCCCCCACCTCCACTCTGTCTCCTCTCACGGCGCCTCGCTGCAGATGCCGTCTAACAACAGCATCCGAAAGCAGATCGAGACGCTGCAGGTGAGTGCCGCGCTGCACCTGAACGCAGCGCTGGGTCCCTGGTGCATCATGGGTAGTGAGTGTGTGTGTGCAGAGGAAGCCGAGAGGTCGCTGGGCGGTTCATGATAAACAGATTATAGCTGGTTGTGCTTTCTTCCCGTCAACTCCTGTCCTGGTTTGACTCTCTACAAAGTATCAAGTATACCCTTTAATCCAACTCAAGTTCAACACACAACCCTTTTCATTTTCTTTCTGGCATTTCATGTTCATAAAACCTCAAACACTTTATTAAACCTTATCTTTGAACTTTAAAGAGTACTCTCCTGCTGATGTTCAGGTGTATATCAGTGTGTAGTGTCTCTACTTTAAAGAGTCCTCTCCTGATGATGTCCAGGTGTATATCAGTATGTAGTGTCTCTACTTTAAAGTGTCCTCTCCTGCTGATGTTCAGGTGTATATCAGTATGTAGTGTCTCTACTTTAAAGAGTCCTCTCCTGCTGATGTTCAGGTGTATATCAGTATGTAGTGTCTCTACTTTAAAGAGTCCTCTCCTGCTGATGTTCAGGTGTATATCAGTATGTAGTGTCTCTACTTTAGAGTCCTCTCCTGCTGATGTTCAGGTGTATATCAGTATGTAGTGTCTCTACTTTAAAGAGTCCTCTCCTGCTGATGTTCAGGTGTATATCAGTATGTAGTGTCTCTACTTTAAAGAGTCCTCTCCTCTGATGTTCAGGTGTATATCAGTATGTAGTGTCTATACTTTAAAGAGTCCTCTCCTGCTGATGTTCAGGTGTATATCAGTGTGTAGTGTCTCTACTTTAAAGAGTCCTCTCCTGCTGATGTTCAGGTGTATATCAGGATGTAGTGTCTCTACTTTAAAGAGTCCTCTCCTCTGATGTTCAGGTGTATATCAGTATGCAGTGTCTCTCCTGTGACACGTCTCCATGCTTTAGACCCCGTTCACACGAGGCCGTAATAAAACGATAGAAACGGACCCCGCAAACGATAACGGGTCCCGTCTGTACGCCCTACAGCAGGGGCGCCCAACCAGTCGATCGCGGGGAGATTCCCAGTCGATCGCGAGATGTGTCTAAAAATAGAACAACAATATTCAGTTTTATCGTTAATGTCCTGTAACATAATCTTCCCGTGCCAGAATAATGCACAGCTTTGTGATTGGCCGGCGTGACCCCATGTGTCGGGGCGTGGCTGGTGGGCACTATTTAGCTGACGTTCTCCGTGTCAACAGGAGTGACAGTCCGCACATACACAAGATCGCAATTATGGCTGAAGCAAAAAAGCCCAAAATATATATTTTCACTCCGAGTGGGAGGATGATTATTTCTGTATCTATTCCAATTCAAAGTCCATCTGTCTCGTCTGCAATGCGAGCGTGGCTTTAGCGCCATTTCAAAACAGTGCACAAACGCTACGAGACGGAATTCCCTCCTGATTCTGCCCTACGCTCGAAAAGGGGAGGGGCCTGAGAGGACAGCTAAAGGGAGGGGCCTGAGAGGACAGCTAAAGGGAGGGGCCTGAAAGCACAGCTAAATGGGAGGGGCCTGAGAGGACAGCTAAAGGGGAGGGGCCTGAGAGGACAGCTAAATGCACAGCAGTCCATTTTCCACCAGGCCCAACAACAAGAGCAAGGCTGCTCCAGAGCATCTCATCGTGTCAGCCACGTTCTTGAGAAACACATGCAGTCTTTCAAAGACGCGAAGTTGTGAAAGAAGCGTTCCTGGAGGCTGCCGACGCGTAATAAAAATAACAGAAGCATTTCAACAGGTTTTTGATATAATAAAAACTCAAGTTAGATTCCGTTATTAATCAGCTGTACGTTTTAGTTTGTTTGAACTTCTTCATTATAATTATTGTACAAAATGGTATAAGAATGCAAACTAAATTGATTATAGTCTATTATCGATTCAGGTTAAGAAGCTAGTGTTGCTTGCATCCTATTTTAAAGGCATTTATTTTTATACTCGACTAAAATGCAACAAAAAGGGTTTGATTCTATTATCTTTGTCTCTCTTATTGCACGTTGGCAGCAGATTCCTGAGTAGCTTCAGATCTGAGTCGTCTCATTAGGAAGCCTCATTTATACTTTTGTATAAATGTGAGTTTTTCCCCCACGCCTCCCTCTCCCCACGCCTCCCTCTCCCCCGCCTCCCTCTCCCCACGTCTCCCTCTCCCCCGCCTCCCTCTCCCCACGCCTCCCTCTCCCCACGTCTCCCTCTCCCCCACGCCTCCCTCTCCCCCACGCCTCCCTCTCCCCACGTCTCCCTCTCCCCCCGCCTCCCTCTCCCCCCCCGCCTCCCTCTCCCCACGTCTCCCTCTCCCCCGTCTCCCTCATCCCACATCTCCCTCATCCCAGCAGCGCCACTTACAGGCCCCTGCATAATACTACAGCGTTTCCAGCGGTCTCGTGTGAACAGACACGTTAATGAATCAAATGCGTGTGAACGGAAGACGTTTTTGAAAACGCATAAACTAAACCTTCCCGTGTAAATGGGGTCTTAATGTTCAAAAAGCTATTTTTTTTTCTCATACTGTCTGTGCTGCAGCGCCTGTTTTCACCCTCTGTCTGAAACCAGAGCTGCTCTGATTGGTTAGCTGGGCCGACAATAGGAGCGCGAGTGTTCCATAGTGATGTCACTATGTTGGGGAAGTAAACAAAGGAGTCCAATGGAGGCTTTTTGTTGAGATGTGTGGCTGAAACTCTTCAGTGAGAGGCTGACCGTTTGTTATACAGGATCCCAGTGTTTTGATATGAGGTTTCTTTTCAAGATAACAGCAGGTGGGTCGAGACATTTATAAATGCATATATTTAATTAATATGTCTCTGTTGCCCCCGCAGAACAAAGACCCCAAAATGTCCCGCGTGGCTCTGGAGTCTCTGTACCGACTGCTGTGGGTCTACATCATCAGGATCAAGTGTGAGAGCAACACCGTCACACAGAGGTAAACACACACTTTTTGATTTCAACCACACAATTCAGACCCTTTTTTACTGAAAATCAAAAGGTTCAGATTCTGACTTAATCTCAAAATTCTGACTTTTTTCATAAAATGCTCAAAATGTTGACTTTTTTCATAAAATTCATAAAAAATCTAAATTCTGACTTTTTTCATAAAAAATCTAAAATTCTGACTTTTTTCATAAAATCTAAATATTCCGTTTTTTTTATCGGAAAATCTCAAAATTCTGACTTTTTCATAAAATTCATAAAATGTCTAAATTCAGACTTTTTAGAAAAAAACCAATAAACAGCAAAATAATTGTCTTAATATAATTAATTAAACGTCTGCCCTGATCTTTCTGTGGTGCAAATACGAGCCCTTGTAATCCCCCTCTCCCTCCTCTCAGCCGTCTGCTCAGCATCGTCTCGGCTCTGTTCCCCAAAGGCTCTCGCAGCGTCGTTCCCAGAGACACTCCGCTCAACATCTTCGTCAAGATCATCCAGTTCATCGCTCAGGTGAACACTGCACCCTGTGTTCATAAATATACATATTTATACCAACATGCATTTATATTTCTCTGTCGGATTAACTTTAAACAGTCAGGAAGTGTTGCCGTGACTACGTGACCAATTATTTTATCTTTTTATTTCACATTCTTACTTTAACTTTTTTTGTTCATACAAATTAAATTTATCTCAAAAAACATTATTATTTGTATTAATGATAAACATGAGACAGAGACAGAAACACATCGTGATTTGGATGACTGATATTTAGCAGGAATTTAAATGCAGTGCTATGTTTAATTTGAATAATCCGTCCCTTAAACTAAACACGGCCACATCAGCTTTATGGTTGCACTTTAAGGGCCGGTTGTAACTATATAAATATACATAATATATATGTATTATATTATATTATTGCCTCTGCGTTGGATTTTCATCGGACAGGGTAATAACTTCTTAATGAACTACGTCTGAAAGCAGAAGTCCGGGGCAAATAATTGCAAGTCTTTAGTGCGAATGTCACAAAATGAGATGCATTGTGGGACATGTAGTTTATGGGCAACGTGCTTCTGTAAAATAAGATAAGATGGACCTTTATTAATTCAGCAGTTTAACAGCAACAGGTGAGATCGAAAAACACTACAGATGTATACAATTAAGGATAAATCAAAGATACAATTAAGAAATAACTATAAAATAAGAAATTAATTAAAATATATTGATATACTGTAAAGTAGCATGTAACCGTATAATAAATATATTATATTCATGTCTGTCTGCGTGTGTGGTGTGGTGGTGTGTGTGTGTGTGTGTGTGTGTGTGTGTTGTGTGTGTGTGGCGCGGGGAGCCAGAGGCTGGACTTTGCCATGAAGGAGATCATCTACGACCTGCTGTGTGTGGGCAAATCCCACAAAACCTTCACCATCAACCCCGAGGTAAGGAGGGCATGTTGTTGTTGGTTAGTGTTCACATGTTGTTGTTGGTTAGTGTTCACATGTTGTTGTTGTTGGTCCCTCTCTAACCCTGATCCAAGTCTCACTCAGCAGCTTCAGTGTAGATATGGCAATGACCAACTGAAGTCCTCCTCCAACAGAGCAACGTAAATATATTTATACATAGATGATAACATAGGGCAAGAGAATGTTTTGGGATGTGCACCTTAATACAAATCAAATAGAAATAGTTCGAGAAGAGTCTATATACCAGTAAATGGATGATATCTAGATGAATAAATTGCAAACGGATGAATGTTGATCAGAAAAGTCTGAATTTTGAGAAAAAAAACCATCAGGATTTTGTAGACGGCAGGATGGATGATTTTCTAGAAGAACCCGTATTCCTCCATCTTGTGACTGTGTGACTCCCTCTCTGGATATCAGCATGTGAAGGACACTGCTCAGGAACTAGTCTCTGTATGTGATGACTCCTTCCTCCTGGAGAGGATCCCAGACACATGGGTCTTGAGATGAAGCTCAAGCCGGGGACCAGGGAGAGTTCTAACGGTGGTTAATAGTGTTGTGCTCTCCTCTCCTCCAGAGGATGAACTAACGGGGGTTAATAGTGTTGTGGTCTCCTCTCCTCCAGAGGATTAACTAACGGGGTTAATAGTGTTGTGCTCTCCTCTCCTCCAGAGGATGAACTAGCAGTGGTTAATAGTGTTGTGCTCTCCTCTCCTCCAGAGGATGAACTAGCAGTGGTTAATAGTGTTGTGCTCTCCTCTCCTCCAGAGGATGAACTAGCAGTGGTTAATAGTGTTGTGGTCTCCTCTCCTCCAGAGGATGAACTAACAGGGGTTAATAGTGTTGTGCTCTCCTCTCCTCCAGAGGATGAACCAACAGTGGTTAATAGTGTTGTGGTCTCCTCCCCTCCAGAGGATGAACATCGGGCTGAGGGCCTTCCTGGTGGTCGCTGACTCTCTGCAGCAGAAGGACGGAGAGCCTCCGATGCCGACGACGGGCATCATCATGCCGTCAGGAAACACGCTGCGGGTGAAGAAGATCTTCCTGAACACCACGCTCACCGACGAGGAGGCCAAGGGCATCGGTACGTAACCCGGACTCCTCGAAGCTCTTCTCCCACAGAGCTGTCAATAACACACACCTTCTGCACGTCGCATGTACTTTCACATCATGAGCCGTGTCCTCGTGTTGCACCTCAAAAGCTGCGTTCACACCGCGGGTACTTTCCCCACAGAGGTTCAGGCGAACTCTTTAGTTCTCATGAACTGAGCGCAGATCGCGTTCACACCAGAACAAGTCCCTGAGGGAGGATTAGGCAAATGAAGCCGCTGACGTCACTTCTTCTTCTTCTTCTGCTTTGGGTTTACTGGCAGGCCGCAAACCACTTCACGGCGTATACTGCCGCCCGGAGTCCCCGGCCGGAAGTCCCCGGAGTTGGGGAAGGCTTCAGTAGCAGCTGCTGGGAGTCCCAGCAGCTGCTACTGAAGCCTTCCGAGTAAATCTCCAGAACGCCGACACCTCCTCATCTCCACCGCTCCCACGTTTTATTTTGTGTTGCCATAAGTTAGTCTCTCTGCGTTTCTGCGCTGGGCTAATGCTAATGCTAATAATGCTAATGCTAATAATGCTAATGCGAGGATAATAAAATGGCGGCTTCATAAAACTCTTTGGGAGTGTTACGGGGCGTGGTTTGCAATCCGCCAGCCAATCAGACACATAGCTCTTTTCTCACTAAAGAGCAAAAAGGTTCGCATGAACTACTTTTAGTACCGGCTCTTTTTGGTGTGAACGCGATCATGAACTAAGTTCGCATGAACCTTTGTGGGGAAAGTACCGCAGTGTGAACGCGGCTCATAGCCTCTGTGTCCTCGTGTTGCACCTCAAAGCCTCTGTGTCCTCTGTGTCCTCGTGTTGCACCTCAAAGCCTCTGTGTCCTCGTGTTGCACCTCAAAGCCTCTGTGTCCTCTGTGTCCTCGTGTTGCACCTCAAAGCCTCTGTGTCCTCTGTGCAGGCATGTCTCTGTACTACCCTCAGGTGAGGAAGGCTCTGGGACAGCATCCTGAGACACCTGGACAAGGAGGTGGGCCGCTCCATGAGCATGACCAACGTGCAGATGTCCAACAAGGAGCCGGAGGACATGATCACGTAGGTCCCTTAAGATAATGTCCAAACACGTATTCGGTGTGAGGTACCTGTGCAGGTGTTCATCCTCATGTCTGCGCAGGGGGGAGCGGAAGCCCAAGATCGACCTCTTCAGGACCTGCGTGGCCGCCATCCCCCGCCTCATCCCCGACGGCATGAGCCGGCAGGAGCTCATCGAGCTGCTCGCCAAGTAAGCACTTTAAAATACCGTTTCAAGGATTCAAGGTTTCCTCATCAAAGGTTGATTCTAAAGCTCAATGATCCTAAAGCTCAATGATCCTAAAGCTCAATGATTCTAAAGCTCAATGATTCTAAAGCTCAATGATTCTAAAGCTCAATGATTCTAAAGCTCATTGATCTTAAGCTCAATGATTCTAAAAGCTCAAGATTCTAAAGCTCAATGATTCTAAAGCTCCGGAAAGATCCTGACATTTTAAAATGACTTAAGTTTCTTTTTTTAAAAGCGCCTCGACGGCAGTCCTCCTTCAAGACACTGTATAGCGTGAATTTATAAATAAGATGTCCCTTCTCCCCCCCCCTCTCTCTCTCTCTCTCTCTCCCCCCTCTCTCCTCTCCCCCTCTCTCCCCTCTCTCTCTCCCCTCCCCTCTCTCTCTCTCTCTCCCCCTCTCCTCTCTCTCCCCCCTCTCTCTCTCTCCCCTCTCTCTCCCCTCTCTCCTCTCTCTCTCTCCCCCCTCTCCCCTCTCTCTCCCCCCCTCTCTCCTCCTCTCTCTCTCCCCCTCTCTCTCCTCTCTCTCTCTCCCCCCTCTCTCCTCTCTCTCTCCCCCCTCTCTCCTCCCCCCCTCTCTCCCTCTCTCTCTCCCCCTCTCTCTCTCCTCTCTCTCTCCTCTCCCCTCTCTCTCTCCCCCCTCTCTCTCTCCTCTCTCTCTCCCCTCTCTCCCCTCTCTCCTCTCTCCTCCCTCTCTCTCTCTCCCCCTCTCTCCCCCTCTCTCTCTCCCCCCCTCTCCCTCTCCCCTCTCCCCCTCTCCCCCTCCTCTCCCCCTCCCTCTCCCCTCCTCCCCCTCCCTCTCCCCCCTCCTCCCCTCTCCTCCTCCCCTCCCTCCCCCCCTCCCTCTCCCCTCTCCCCCTCTCCCCCCTCCCTCCTCTCCCCCTCTCCTCCCCCCCCTCTCCCTCCTCCCCCCTCTCCCCCCCTCCCTCCTCCCCCTCCCTCCTCCCCCTCTCCTCCCTCTCCTCCCCCCCCCTCTCCCCTCCTCTCCCTCCCCCCTCCCCTCTCCCCCCCCCTCTCCCCTCTCCCCTCCCCCCTCCCTCTCCTCCCCCTCCCCTCCCTCTCCCCCCCTCTCCCCTCCTCCCCCCCTCTCCTCCCCCCCCTCCTCTCTCCCCCCTCCCCCTCCCCCTCCTCCCCCCTCCTCTCCCCTCCTCCTCCCCCTCCCTCCCCTCCCCCTCTCCCCTCCTCTCCCCTCCCCCCCTCCTCTCCTCCCCCTCTCCCCCCCTCCCCCTCTCCTCTCCCCCCCTCCCCTCCTCCCCCTCTCCTCTCCCCCCCCTCCTCCCCTCTCCTCTCCTCCCCTCCCTCCTCTCCTCCCTCTCCCTCCCTCTCCCCCTCTCCTCCCCCTCCCTCCCCCCTCCCTCTCCCCTCCTCTCCCCCCTCCTCCCTCCCCTCCTCCCCCTCTCCCTCCCCCCCTCCCCCCTCCTCCTCCCTCCCCCCTCCCCCCCTCTCCCCTCCTCTCCCCTCTCCTCCTCCCCTCCTCTCTCCTCCTCCCTCCCCTCCCCTCCCCCCTCTCCTCCCCCTCTCCCCCTCCTCTCCCCTCCCCCCTCCTCTCCTCCCTCCTCCCCCTCCCCTCCTCTCCCCCCCTCCCCTCCTCTCTCCCCTCCTCCCTCTCCCCCCTCCTCTCCCCTCTCCCCCCCCTCTCCTCTCCCCTCTCCCCCTCTCCCTCCTCTCCTCCCCTCTCCCCCTCCCCTCCTCCTCCTCCCCCCCTCCCCCTCTCCTCTCCCTCCCTCCCCTCTCCTCTCCTCTCTCCCTCCCCCTCTCTCCCCCTCCCCCTCTCCTCTCCCCTCCTCTCCCCCCTCTCCCTCTCCCCCTCCTCCTCCCTCCCCCCCTCTCCCCCTCCTCTCCTCCCTCCCCTCCTCCTCTCCCTCCCTCCTCCCTCCCTCCCCTCCTCTCCCCTCCCTCCCCTCCCTCTCCCTCCCCTCTCCCCTCCCCTCCCTCCTCTCCCCCTCCCCCTCTCCCCTCTCTCCCCCTCCTCCCCCTCTCCTCCCCCCCTCTCCTCCTCCCTCTCCCCCTCCTCCTCCTCTCTCCTCCCCCTCTCCCTCCCCTCTCCCTCCCTCTCCCCCTCCTCTCCCTCCCCTCCTCCTCCCCCCTCCTCCCTCTCCCCTCCCTCTCTCCCCTCTCCTCCCCCTCTCTCCCTCCCCTCCTCCCCTCCCTCTCCCCTCCTCTCCCCCCTCCTCCCCTCTCCCCCCCCTCTCCCTCTCCCCCCTCTCCTCCCTCTCCCTCTCCTCCTCCCCCCCCTCCTCTCTCCCCCTCTCTCTCCCTCTCCCCCTCTCTCTCTCCCCCCTCTCCCTCTCTCCCCTCTCCCCCTCTCTCTCTCCTCCCTCTCCCCTCTCTCTCTCCCCTCTCTCCTCTCCTCCCCCCTCTCTCTCTCTCTCCCTCTCCCCCTCTCTCTCCCCCCTCTCCCCTCTCTCCCTCTCCCCCCTCTCCCCTCTCTCCCCTCTCTCTCTCTCCCCCCCAGACTCACCATCCATATGGACGAGGAGCTGCGGGGTCTGGCCTTCACCACGCTCCAGGCTCTGATGGTGGACTTCCCCGAGTGGCGTGAGGACGTTCTGTCGGGCTTCGTGTACTTCATCGTGCGGGAGGTGACGGACGTTCACCCCACGCTGCTGGACAACGCCGTGAAGATGCTGCTGCAGCTCATCAGCCAATGGAGGCAGGCGGTGCAGAGCAGCAACAAGAGCCACGACACCGCGGTGCGTCACTCAATACCTTCCCCTCTGTTAGCTTCATCTCTAATTACCTTCCCCTGTGATGCGTTCAGGGACATGTATGTCCTAACCCTTCCTCGTGATGCATTCAGGGACCTGTATGTCCTAACCCTTCCCCTCTGATGCGTTCAGGGACCTGTATGTCCTAACCCTTCCCCTCTGATGCGTTCAGGGACCTGTATGTCCTAACCCTTCCTCATGATGCGTTCAGGCACCTGTATGTCCTAACCCTTCCCCTCTGATGCGTTCAGGGACCTGTATGTCCTAACCCTTCCTCGTGATGCGTTCAGGGACCTGTATGCCCTAACCATTCCTCGTGATGCGTTTAGGGACCTGTATGTCCTAACCCTTCCTCGTGATGCGTTCAGGGACCTGTATGTCCTAACCCTTCCTCGTGATGCGTTCAGGGACCTGTATGTCCTAACCCTTCCTCATGATGCGTTCAGGGCACCTGTATGTCCTAACCCTTCCTCATGATGCGTTCAGGCACCTGTATGTCCTAACCCTTCCTCCTGATGTGTTCAGGGCCCTGCCAGCGGCCCCTCTCTCCTCTCCGTGCTCCACCTGGTGGAGGCTCTCTCTCTGGTGGTGCTGTGCAGCTGTCGCCCGGCAACACGCCGCCTCGCGGTCAACGTGCTGAAGGAAGTCCGCGCGCTGCACACCGCCCTGGGCATCGGGAAGGTAAACCCTCCGACTTATAGTATTCCATCTACTCACTTATCTTGTCTTGATGTTTACTTTGAGCTGCACGCACTGTATGAAAAGTGCTGTATAACTGACAGGTGTTTATAAGGTGTGTGTGTGTGTGTGTGTGTGTCAGGGGGACGAGGAGCTGGCCATCGATGTGATGGACAGACTGAGTGCGTCGGTGCTGGAGAGCTTCATCCACCTCACAGGAGCCGACCAGGTACACCTTTCGTCTGAAGTTCAAACCTTGATTTTTGTACTCAAAGTCAATCTGTGTCATGTGGCCATGATAGAAAAGTGGTTAGACTTTAATTCTGTGGTCTGAAAACGACTTGACGTTGAGTTGAAGTTGTTAAAAGTCCTTAAGGTATTCATAGATTTTACAAAAGAAAGGTATGAAAATAGTCTTAAAGTCATGAAGCCTTAAAAAGGAGTGTTATGGAATTGAAGCATTCTTAGAAGCCGTAGCTCCCGATGAACCCTCAG
>CM070484.1:45768118-45865618 GCA_036324585.1 Champsocephalus esox
TTAGGACTCTTTCTGGTGACCTCTAGCAGACCGGCATCTGATGACGCAGTGTTCTGGCGGGTGTGCGGTCCATCAGAGCGTCAGCCA
The DNA here is from genome assembly GCA_036324585.1 of Champsocephalus esox. NCBI lineage: Eukaryota > Metazoa > Chordata > Actinopteri > Perciformes > Channichthyidae > Champsocephalus > Champsocephalus esox. The sequence continues at coordinate 45,768,206 of CM070484.1, forward strand.
TGTAGCTGGTGCTTGTCCTTTCAGAGCTTCGTATGTGAGGAGAAGCCCCTTCAAATCAGTTCTGAGAGTTGCAGGAAGCCAGTGTAGAGTAGCTGAGACGGGACTAACGTGTCCCCTCCTTCTGGTGTTCGTCAGTAGTCGAGCTGCAGAGTGTTGAGCGTGTGAAGCATCTCACCGCTCACTCACGTTAGCGGTGTTGTAAAAACCGAAAATGTAAACAATACGATGACGAAGAAGAAGATTCCAGTGGCCCCAATTTGTGTCCATTCTGGAGAAGAGACAAATGTATTCGGACGCAAGGACATCGCCAAACTCACTTGTCCATGGACAAGTACTCTCTAAAAACTTTTTCTCACACTGCTCACACACACCTCACACACACGCACACACCTCACACACACTCACTACACTCTCACACACACCTCACACACACGCACTACACCTCACACACACCTCACACACACCTCTCACACGCAGCTCACACACCTCTCACACGCAGCTCACACGCAGCTCACACACACCTCACACACACCTCACACACACCTCACACACACCTCACACACACACGCACTACACCTCACACACACCTCTCACACGCAGCTCACACACCTCTCACACGCAGCTCACACGCAGCTCACACACCTCTCACACACCTCTCACACACCTCACACACACTTCACACACACTACACTTCACACACCTCACACACACCTCTCACACACCTCACTCACACCTCTCACACACCTCACTCACACCTCTCACACACACACACCTCTCACACACCTCACACACACCTCACACACACCTCACTCACACACGCACACACCTCACACACACCTCACACGCACTTCACATCACCTCACACACACGCACCACACCTCTCACACACCTCTCACACACCTCACACGCACCTCACACACCCTCACACACACCACCTCACACACACCTCTCACACACACCACTCACACACCTCACACACCCCTCACACACACTCTCACACACACCTCACACACACCACACACCTCTCACACACACTCTCACACCACCTCACACCACCTCACACACACCACTCACACACCTCTCACACACACACCTCACACACACCTCACTCACACACCTCTCACACACCTCACACACCTCTCACACACCTCTCACACACCTCTCACACACCTCACACACACCACACACCTCACACCTCTCACACACACCTCACACACACCTCTCACACCTCACACACACCTCTCACACCCTCACACACACCCCTCACACACCTCTCTCACACCTCACACACACCTCTCACACCTCTCACACCTCTCACACCTCACACACACCTCTCACACCTCTCACACCTCACACACACCTCTCACACCTCACACACACCTCTCACACCTCTCACACCTCTCACACACACCCTCACACACCTCTCACACACCTCACACCTCTCACACACACCTCTCACACTCACACCTCTCACACACACCTCTCACACCTCACACCTCTCACACACACCTCTCTCACACCTCAGTCCCTGAAACACAGCTCGTTCTGACTCCCTATTTTCTGGAATACCATTTTAATCGTGAAGTTCATTCCATCTGAGCGAGAGGTGTCTGAATGTGAACTTGGTGTTTCCTGCAGAGAGTTGATCGAGGAGCTGAACCCCATCATCAAAGAGGCTTTGGAGAGGAGACCCGAGGTGAGTGTCCTGCACTGGTCCGAGTCTTCTTCTTCTCTCTCCATGACGTGTCCAGGGTTTTGTTAAAGTGCTTGTATCTGTTCCCCGTGCAGAACATGAAGCGGCGCCGGCGCCGGGACGTTCTCCGGGTCCAGCTGGTGCGGATCTTCGAGCTGCTCGCTGACGCTGGAGTCGTCAGTCAGATGTACGTTAGTTACCGATCAGTTCTCTTTCATTAGACTGGTGTCAGGCAGCAGGAGGATGCAGGTTAGCTAATAAATGGTTGTTTGCAGGCAGACATTAATCCCGGCCCCATGCTTCCCGTTCACTGCATGGACCCGATTATAATATTTGTTCCTAGAGATACATCTGAAAAAGAAGGTCGTCTTTCATTCGGGGTCTAGACTTTTTGATGTAATTACAGTCACACCAGCAGATGGCGCCAAACGAGGGTTCCCCCGAGAGAGACGCCGTCTTAAAGCAACAGTTCACAGGAGGGAGAGATGGAGAGAGAGGGAGATGGAGAGAGAGGGAGATGGAGAGAGAGGGAGATGGAGAGAGATGGAAAGAGAGAGAGAGATGGAGAGAGAGAGATGGAGAGAGAGAGAGATGGGAGAGAGAGAGAGATGGAGAGAGATGGAGAGAGATGGAGAGAGGGAGAGAGATGGGGAGAGAGAGAGATGGGGAGAGATGGGGAGAGAGAGAGAGATGGAGAGAGAGATGGAAAGAGAGAGAGATGGAGAGAGAGAGAGATGGAGAGAGATGGGGAGAGAGAGATGGAGAGAGAGAGAGAGATGGGGAGAGATGGAGAGAGAGAGATGGAGAGAGATATGGAGAGGGAGAGAGAGAGATATGGAGAGGGAGAGAGAGAGATATGGAGAGGGAGAGAGGGAGAGAGAGAGATATGGAGAGATGGAGAGAGAGAGAGATGGAGAGAGAGAGAGATGGAGAGAGAGAGAGATATGGAGAGGGAGAGATATGGAGAGGGAGATAGAGAGAGAGAGAGAGAGAGAGATGGAGAGACACAGAGACCACCTCCAACAAAGTGGCTCAAAAGTTATTAAACAAGAGAGGCGAAGTTACGATGCCAATTTGAAGATAATGGTGATCAACGAAGAAACATGCTGTTCCTGAGAGTCACGTGAGAAGATGGAGAGCTCAAAACGAGCCTTTCAACTTTCACTGCCAGAGAAAAGCAATCCGTGGTCCGCAAAGGCTTCCTGGGGGTGTTTGAATACGGGACTGAAAAACAAGATTTGGGTTAGGGTTAAATCGGGGGTCGTCTGATATTCAGGTCGTCTGATATTCAGTCGTCTGATATTCAGTCGTCTGATATTCAGTCGTCTGATATTCAGTCGTCTGATATTCAGGTCGTCTGATATTCAGTCGTCTGATATTCAGGTCGTCTGATATTCAGGTCGTCTGATATTCAGGTCGTCTGATATTCAGTCGTCTGATATTCAGTCGTCTGATATTCAGTCGTCTGATATTCAGGTCGTCTGATATTCAGTCGTCTGATATTCGGTCGTCTGATATTCAGGTCGTCTGATATTCAGGTCGTCTGATATTCAGGTCGTCTGATATTCAGGTCGTCTGATATTCAGGTCGTCTGATATTCAGGTCGTCTGATATTCAGTCGTCTGATATTCAGTCGTCTGATATTCAGTCGTCTGATATTCAGTCGTCTGATATTCAGGTCGTCTGATATTCAGGTCGTCTGATATTCAGTCGTCTGATATTCAGTCGTCTGATATTCAGGTCGTCTGATATTCAGTCGTCTGATATTCAGTCGTCTGATATTCAGGTCGTCTGATATTCAGTCGTCTGATATTCAGTCGTCTGATATTCAGGTCGTCTGATATTCAGGTCGTCTGATATTCAGTCGTCTGATATTCAGTCGTCTGATATTCAGGTCGTCTGATATTCAGGTCGTCTGATATTCAGTCGTCTGATATTCAGTCGTCTGATATTCAGGTCGTCTGATATTCAGTCGTCTGATATTCAGTCGTCTGATATTCAGGTCGTCTGATATTCAGTCGTCTGATATTCAGTCGTCTGATATTCAGGTCGTCTGATATTCAGGTCGTCTGATATTCAGTCGTCTGATATTCAGTCGTCTGATATTCAGTCGTCTGATATTCAGGTCGTCTGATATTCAGGTCGTCTGATATTCAGGTCGTCTGATATTCAGGTCGTCTGATATTCAGGTCGTCTGATATTCAGGTCGTCTGATATTCAGGTCGTCTGATATTCAGGTCGTCTGATATTCAGTCGTCTGATATTCAGTCGTCTGATATTCAGTCGTCTGATATTCAGTCGTCTGATATTCAGTCGTCTGATATTCAGGTCGTCTGATATTCAGTCGTCTGATATTCAGGTCGTCTGATATTCAGTCGTCTGATATTCAGTCGTCTGATATTCAGTCGTCTGATATTCAGTCGTCTGATATTCAGGTCGTCTGATATTCAGTCGTCTGATATTCAGGTCGTCTGATATTCAGTCGTCTGATATTCAGTCGTCTGATATTCAGTCGTCTGATATTCAGGTCGTCTGATATTCAGTCGTCTGATATTCAGGTCGTCTGATATTCAGTCGTCTGATATTCAGTCGTCTGATATTCAGGTCGTCTGATATTCAGGTCGTCTGATATTCAGGTCGTCTGATATTCAGTCGTCTGATATTCAGGTCGTCTGATATTCAGGTCGTCTGATATTCAGGTCGTCTGATATTCAGTCGTCTGATATTCAGTCGTCTGATATTCAGTCGTCTGATATTCAGTCGTCTGATATTCAGGTCGTCTGATATTCAGTCGTCTGATATTCAGTCGTCTGATATTCAGTCGTCTGATATTCAGTCGTCTGATATTCAGTCGTCTGATATTCAGGTCGTCTGATATTCAGGTCGTCTGATATTCAGTCGTCTGATATTCAGGTCGTCTGATATTCAGTCGTTGTATCGTCTGATATTCAGGTCGTCTGATATTCAGGTCGTCTGATATTCAGTCGTCTGATATTCAGGTCGTCTGATATTCAGGTCGTCTGATATTCAGTCGTCTGATATTCAGGTCGTCTGATATTCAGTCGTCTGATATTCAGTCGTCTGATATTCAGGTCGTCTGATATTCAGGTCGTCTGATATTCAGTCGTCTGATATTCAGGTCGTCTGATATTCAGGTCGTCTGATATTCAGGTCGTCTGATATTCAGTCGTCTGATATTCAGGTCGTCTGATATTCAGTCGTCTGATATTCAGGTCGTCTGATATTCAGGTCGTCTGATATTCAGTCGTCTGATATTCAGGTCGTCTGATATTCAGTCGTCTGATATTCAGGTCGTCTGATATTCAGGTCGTCTGATATTCAGTCGTCTGATATTCAGGTCGTCTGATATTCAGTCGTCTGATATTCAGGTCGTCTGATATTCAGGTCGTCTGATATTCAGTCGTCTGATATTCAGGTCGTCTGATATTCAGGTCGTCTGATATTCAGTCGTCTGATATTCAGTCGTCTGATATTCAGGTCGTCTGATATTCAGGTCGTCTGATATTCAGTCGTCTGATATTCAGGTCGTCTGATATTCAGGTCGTCTGATATTCAGTCGTCTGATATTCAGTCGTCTGATATTCAGTCGTCTGATATTCAGTCGTCTGATATTCAGTCGTCTGATATTCAGGTCGTCTGATATTCAGGTCGTCTGATATTCAGGTCGTCTGATATTCAGGTCGTCTGATATTCAGTCGTCTGATATTCAGTCGTCTGATATTCAGGTCGTCTGATATTCAGTCGTCTGATATTCAGGTCGTCTGATATTCAGTCGTCTGATATTCAGTCGTCTGATATTCAGTCGTCTGATATTCAGTCGTCTGATATTCAGGTCGTCTGATATTCAGTCGTCTGATATTCAGTCGTCTGATATTCAGGTCGTCTGATATTCAGGTCGTCTGATATTCAGTCGTCTGATATTCAGTCGTCTGATATTCAGTCGTCTGATATTCAGTCGTCTGATATTCAGGTCGTCTGATATTCAGTCAGTCTAATATTCGGGGACGTCTGATATTCGGGGCAATACGGTCATACTAATAAAGATGCTCCTGTGTTGCTCTCGCAGAGCCAGCGGGGGTCTGGACGCAGAGAGCCACTCTCTGAACGGAGCGCTGCTGGAGTACGTGGATCTGACCCGGCAGCTGCTGGAGGCCGAGAACGACAAAGACTCGGACACCCTGAAGGACATCCGCTGCCACTTCAGCGCGCTGGTGGCCAACATCATCCAGAACGTCCCCGGTACTTATCACTCACCCATCACTGTTAAGATCAAACAATTCATGCTGACTATTAATTAACCCTAATGTCTGTGGTGTGTGTGTGTGTGTGTGTGTGTGTGTGTGTGCGTGTGTGTGTGTGCAGTGCACCAGAGGAGGACGATCTTCCCGCAGCAGTCCCTCAGACACAGTCTGTTCATGCTGTTCAGCCACTGGGCCGGACCCTTCAGCATCATGTTCACTCCTCTGGACCGATACAGCGACCGCAACATGCAGATCAACCGACACCAGTACTGCGCTCTCAAGGTACTAATACACATATATATATATATACTGCATATCAAACAGACACCAGTTGAGGTTGCTAACAAGTGTCTAAATGAGACAACTCAACGTCATCACGAACAACATTAGCCTCCTTTAGCTTAGCGGTGGTGACGTGAAGTCATGTGACCGTGCTGTAGTTCCTTTATAGCCCAACATTAGCCGCCTTTAGCTTAGCGGTGGTGACGTGAAGTCATGTGACCGTGCTGGAGTTCCTGCATAGCCCATTGATGCTGGCTTCAGGGTCCCACACAGAAATACAACATCACTCCACACTGTTTACAATCCATACTGACTGGTGAGCGTGTTGCTGTTGTTGCTCAGGCGATGTCTGCGGTGCTGTGCTGCGGTCCTGTCGCTGACAACGTGGGTCTCTCTTCTGATGGATACCTCTACAAGTGGCTCGACAACATCCTGGACTCTCAGGACAAGAAGGTGAGAGCTGCCATCTTTAATTATCACTGACATGTTTCTGACTGTCTGAGCGGACCCATGTGGAGGAGTACTGGTTATAAAGGTGCAGTAGGAGTGTGCAGTTGTTAGACAGATCCTAAAGGTACAGTAGGAGTGTGCAGTTGTTAGACAGATCCTAAAGGTACAGTAGGAGTGTGCAGTTGTTAGACAGATCCTAAAGGTACAGTAGGAGTGTGCAGTTGTTAGACAGATCCTAAAGGTACAGTTGGAGTGTGCAGTTGTTAGACAGATCCTAAAGGTACAGTAGGAGTGTGCAGTTGTTAGACAGATCCTAAAGGTATAGCAGGAGTGTGCAGTTGTTAGACAGATCCTAAAGGTACAGCAGGAGTGTGCAGTTGTTAGACAGATCCTAAAGGTACAGTAGGAGTGTGCAGTTGTTAGACAGATCCTAAAGGTACAGTAGGAGTGTGCAGTTGTTAGACAGATCCTAAAGGTACAGCAGGAGTGTGCAGTTGTTAGACAGATCCTAAAGGTACAGTAGGAGTGTGCAGTTGTTAGACAGATCCTAAAGGTAATAGTAGGAGTGTGAAGTTGTTAGACAGATCCTAAAGGTACAGTAGGAGTGTGCAGTTGTTAGACAGATCCTAAAGGTACAGTAGGAGTGTGCAGTTATTAGACAGATCCTAAAGCGCTGGTTCTCCTCAGGTGCACCAGCTGGGCTGCGAGGCGGTGATGCTGCTCTTGGAGCTGAACCCAGATCAGAGTAACTTGATGTTCTGGGCCGTGGACCGCTGCTACACCGGGGCCCGCCGCGTGGCTGCAGGCTGCTTCAGGGCCATCGCGAACGTGTTCCACAACAGGTAACACACACACACACACACACACACACACACAGAGACTAAATTGAGTGAATTGTGCAGCCTCTTGTAAACTTTTTTCACTGTCTTCAATCTAGCCTTTAAGATTATTCTTAGTGTTGGTTATAACTAGCTTTAATCATTCTTTCTTAAACCATATGTTCCCAGTTTGTGAGTGCGACGTCTCATTCGAGTCTTCCAGCTTATGGACCAACAGATTTAGTTGAACGCAGCCGGTTGTGACGGACGTGTGTTTCCGTTCCTCCTCTCAGGGATTACCAGTTTGACACGGTGGTGCTTCTGAACCTGATCCTGTTCAAAGCTGCGGATTCTTCCAGAGACATCTACGAGGCGGCCATGCAGCTGCTGCAGGTACATGCATCCCCCCTTCATCACACGTAACTCTGATATTAACACAATATGTTGATACACTTTTCATTCTTTTAAACAACATATTTAGAAGACGGGACATGGCTTAAGGGAAAGAAAAAAGCCACGACATAATTTGAAAGAAATACAATTGAAATATATATCATGAAATAAAATTAAAACAATTGGGTCGTAGCAACATTATCCTAAAAGGTGTAGCAGTTTAAGAAGTACTTTTCCTTTGAACCATATCGCTCTCATGGATCATAACGCTTTGATCTGTAATCAGATCCTGGAGCCGAAGCTCTTCCGGTACGCCCACAAACTGGAGATCCAGAGAGGCGACGGCATCCTGACCCCCCCCTCCCCGCTGCCTCACCTCTACTCCGTCTCCTACTACCAGCTGTCAGAGGAACTCGCCCGGACCTATCCCGAGCTCACGCTGCCCATCTTCTCAGGTCTGAAGCTCCACACCTCCATCATCCTCTCTCTAACGCTCTGACTTCCTGTCGCTCTCTAACTCTCTGCCTTCCTGTCCTCCAGAGGTGAGTCAGCGGATCCAGACAGCGCACCCTGGTGGCCGGCAGGTGATGCTGCACTACCTGCTGCCGTGGATGAACAACGTGGAGCTGGTTGATCTGAAGCCCACCACGAGGCGGGCGGAGGAGGGCGGCAGCGCTGAGGAAGAGGAGGAGGAGCGGGAGACGATGATGGTGAACAGCCGGCGCTGGCTGAGAGGAGAAGGCTGGGGTTCACCTCGAGCGACCACCATGGTGCTCAACAACCTCATGTTCATGACCGCCAAGGTGAGAGGGACTACAGCTGGAGCTGCAGATCTACAGCTGGAGAACTGCTCTTAATCCATTTACACAATACACATCTCTGGTGAAGACTTGGCAGAGAACAGATTTCTGAGTGAAAAACTGGATTCTGAGCCAAATTATTTTCTTAGAATTTTTTTGTATGAATTCTGAACAAAATTAAATTTCTGAGAAAAGTCAAAATTCCGAGAAAAAGCGAATTATGCGGAAAAAATACAAAAATATGCGGGAAAAAGAAATTACAGAAGATAAAAACCAACTCTGAGAAATTACATATTCTGGAGAAAAAAGTGAATTCTAAGAGACATTTCTGAGAGAAAGTCAGATCAGGAAAAAAACATAATTCTGACAAAAAAGTCAAAGCTGTGAGAAATAACCATTTTCTGAGAAGAAACTGAATTCTGAGAAAAAAACCCTTTTGTCATTGGTTAAATCTTTGAAGTACCGTACTTTTCGGACTATAGCTAACTTGTCCGTCTGTCTTGCTCTCGTTCTGTCTCTCGGTTCCACTTTCACTTTGGCGCGCTACCTGTCTCACTCTTTCCCGGCCTCCAGCTTTTCCTGCTGGAGCCCGCCGCTTAAAGGTGGCGGGCGCGGACCGGTCCTAGAGCCCGTAGAGTTAAAGGTGGTTAATGTTACCTGTGAAATCCATAGATTTAGGAGGTGCCCTAGTGGCCGTTAGCTGGACAAAAAAAATCGGCGCTAAGCTAAAGGAGGCTAATGTTGGGCTATAAAGGAACTACAGCACGGTCACATGACTTCACGTCACCACCGCTAAGCTAAAGGAGGCTAATGTTGGGCTATAAAGGAACTACAGCACGGTCACATGACTTCACCTCACCACCGCTAAGCTAAAGGAGGCTAATGTTGGGCTATAAAGGAACTACAGCACGGTCACATGACTTCACCTCACCACCGCTAAGCTAAAGGAGGCTAATGTTGGGCTATAAAGGAACTACAGCACGGTCACATGACTTCACGTCACCACCGCTAAGCTAAAGAAGGCTAATGTTGGGCTATAAAGGAACTACAGCACGGTCACATGACTTCACGTCACCACCGCTAAGCTAAAGGTGGCTAATGTTGGGCTATAGAGGAACTACAGCACGGTCACATGACTTCACGTCACCACCGCTAAGCTAAAGGTGGCTAATGTTGGGCTATAAAGGAACTACAGCACGGTCACATGACTTCACGTCACCACCGCTAAGCTAAAGGAGGCTAATGTTGGGCTATAAAGGAACTACAGCACGGTCACATGACTTCACGTCACCACCGCTAAGCTAAAGGCGGCTAATGTTGGGCTATAAAGGAACTACAGCACGGTCACATGACTTCACGTAAAAAAAAATCGGGGAAAAAGTCACGGCTTATAGTCCGAAAAGTACGGTACCAAAGGACCTCACTTGTTCTGGTCTTACAGATCAAGAAAGTGAAAAAACTAAAAAATAATCTTAAATTTAATAACAAACCCTGACTGTTTAAAGTTATCCGATTACAAGCGTTTGATTTACCTGGAGTCCAGTTCGTCTCATTGAACTGGTTGGTCACATTTTATAATATATCGTTGAGTCGGTATTATTATTATTATAAATGAATCCCGAAACGTTGAATATCCCCTCAGTACGGGGATGAGTTCGCCTGGTCGGAGATCGAGAACGTTTGGACCACGTTAGCCGACAGCTGGCCGAAGAACCTGAAGATCATCCTGCACTTCCTCACCAGCATGTCGGGGGTCAGCAGCGACCCCAGCCTCCTGCTATACGTGAGTCCAAATGCTACATCAATTCATCCATTAAGCTTTATTCATATAATACCACAAGCCGTAGTGGCAGATACGGAATTGCACGTTAATCTATAAGCTTTATCACAGAGGAAGGTCTAAACCCTGCCCTTCAAGATGTCTCCCATCATGCATTTTGTGTGTGTGTGTGTGTCCTCAGGTGAAGCGTGTGGTGGTGTATCTGGGTCGGGATAAGACCATGCAGCTGCTGGAGGAGCTGATGTTTGAGCTGGAGAGCACGGAGCCTGTTAGCTCAGCCGTCACTCACATGGACAACCCCCCATACTACCGCATCACCTCCAGCTACAAGATCCCCATCATCACCTCAGGTAAGCTAAAGGAGGCTAATGTTGGGCTATAAAGGAACTACAGCACGGTCACATGACTTCACGTCTCCACCGCTAAGCTAAAGGAGGCTAATGTTGGGCTATAAAGGAACTACAGCTCGGTCGCACTGATTGGTGGAGGTCAATCTGCCTCCTGATTCTGAACGGTTTTGTTATTGCTCGTCTCTCCTCAGGAACGACCTCCAGCAGCAACACCATGGTGCCCAACACCGAAGGGCATCACGACGTAAAGCTGAAAGACCCCAACATGGAGGAAAGGTATGAGCCGACACGTCAGCAGGAGACTCCGACACGAACATGAGGAGTGCTCCATTTTCCTTTTATGAAACCCCCCGCTGTGTTTGTGTGCAGCTACACCCACCTGGACATCTACAGCGGTCTGAACAGTAATCTGAACCGGCAGCACCACCGCCTGGAGTCTCGATACAGCAGCAGCTCCGGAGGGTCCTACGAGGAGGAGAAGGGTAAGAGGACATCCTGTAGAGCCCGCACACACAACAACAACACACAGCCCTTGTTGTTAAATATATATATATGCCGTTAATAACTGCAATACATACCTGGCTGCTAAAGCCTCAGAGCTGTTTCAGGATGTGTATTTAGTTATTTTTGTAATCTTTAATATTTGTTTAAGCATGCTTCTCAGGTAACTTTAAGCTGTCTTTGGCTCTAGTAGTGTATCTGACTAAACTATAACAGGATATCATTGAACCTTCAGGTGACTCCATGCCGCTGTATGCTAACTGGCGTCTGAAGGTGATGGACCACAACCGGCCCGAGCCGCTTCCCTTCCCCCCCACCGGAGGCTGCTGGTCTCCTCTGGTGGACTACCTGCCGGAGACCAACGCCCCCGGGGTGCCGCTGCACAGGTGACACCCTCCCACCCCCGCCCCTTTATTTCCCGTGCTCACTGTCAGGCAGACATCTGGGAGAGAAGTCCTCGCTCGGGTCTTACAGATCCAAAAAGCGATGACAACAAATTATCTTAAATGTAATAAACCCTGACTGTTTAAAGTAATCAGATTACAGACGTTCGTTCTTCTCACTGAACTGATATAAATATAACATATATTACATTTTATAATATCGTTGAGCTGTTATTATGAATGAATCCTGAATATCTCCTCGGTACGGGGGCGAGTTCGCCTGGCCGGAGATCGAGCCGTTTGGACCACGTTAGCCGACGTGCTTTACTTCCTGTGCTTACTATAAACGTTGAATACGTGTGTTGCAGGTGTAACATCGCCGTGATCCTCCTCACAGACCTCATCGTGGACCACGGGGTGAAAGTGGAGTGGAACGCCTACCTGCACCTGCTGCTGCACGCCATCTTCATAGGTGAGCTGTGGGCACTCTCCCACCGTTTAGTCCGACAGGAACCAAGTACCACGTGCCTCGACATCAGTGTCTCGAACCATACGGAATCATACCAAGGACCCCCTGAGGACCCCCTGAGGACCCCCTGAGGACCCCCTAACTCCCCAAATATCCAGAAGCCAAACCCCAACAGTTTACAGCCTAATAATGACAGCTTGACTTCTCACATTAAATCAACAATACAACCACACTTTGAGAAACTCTTTTTACCCGCTCCAAAGTCCCTGCTGGAGAGCATGCTAGAGAGCATGCTAGAGAGCATGCTAGAGAGCAGGGACTTTCGAGCGGCTCTTTAGTGAGAAAAGAGCTATATTCCTGATTGGCTGACGGATTGCAAACCATGCCCCGTAACACTCCCAAAGAGTTTTGTGAAGCCGCCATTTTATTATCCTCGCATTAGCATTATTAGCATTAGCATTATTAGCATTAGCATTATTAGCATTATTAGCATTAGCATTATTAGCATTAGCATTATTAGCATTAGCATTAGCCCAGCGCAGAAACGCAGAGAGACTAACTTATGGCAACACAAAATAAAACATGGGAGCGGTGGAGATGAGGAGGTGTCGGCGTTCTGGAGATTTACTCTGAAGGCTTCAGTAGCAGCTGCTGGGACTCCCAGCAGCTGCTACTGAAGCCTTCCCCAACTCCGGGGACTTCCGGCCGGGGACTCCGGGCGGCAGTATACGCCGTGAAGTGGGTTGCGGCCTGCCAGTAAACCCAAAGCAGAAGAAGAAGAAGAAGTGACGTCAGCGGCTTCATTTGCCTAATCCTCCCTCAGGGACTTGTTCCGGTGTGAACGCGATCTGTGCTTAGTTCATGAGAACTAGAGAGTTCTGATGAACCTTTGTGGGGAAAGTACCGCGGTGTGAACGCGGCTTTTGAGAAACATATCAAAGTGGGCCAGAAGCACCAGGATGTTCTTTATTCATTAAATCAGTGCTTCTCAAACTTCTTTCAGTAACGTACTCCCTTTGAAACATGTTCTCAGCCGAGTACCCCCTAGCCTCTATGAATAATTACAATATAGTGAAGTTCCCTCAGTGTGTGATGTTTTAACTCCTTCGTGGTACGCATTACAACATAACACTTTTAAAAACAGATTTTTCCACGGAGTTTTTCAATTTAAGTAATATGTTATTGTGAAAAGCTATAAAATACAATACACACATTTGACATGTTTACACGAGGACCCCCTTGGTGGTTCTAGGAATGTTTTATATACAGTTGTGTTTTCTATTTAACTTATTTTACTGAGTTTATTTTTGTAATTAATCTCACGTACCCCCTGCAGTACCCCAACGTGCCCCCAGGGGTCTGCGTACCCATGTTGGGTTGTCGGGGGTTACATGGACACGCGTGCCTGTCTGTACGGGCTGAGCAGGCAGTACTTCCCGACTTGAATCTAACGACAGATTGTGTCTGAGCAAACCTTACCGACTTCATTTGATAACCAGCGTCACCCTGATTAATGTGGGGAAAGTTATAATTGCATTTAATCCCACAGGTTCATCGTTCTCTCTCTTATTGCCCCTCGATTTAAAATAAAAGGAACTTCTTTTAATATGTCTCTTTTTCAAGGATTAGTCAGAACTCAAGGTGAAAGGAAACGGTATTAACTGACCTCCTCCTCCTCCTCCTCCTCCTCCTCCTCCTCAGGGTTTGACCACCAGCACCCCGAGGTGTACGAGCACTGTAAGCGCCTGCTGCTCCACCTGCTGGTGGTTCAGGGAGCCAACAGCAGCGTGCAGTCAGTGGCCATGGTGCTGCTGAGGAACAGGGACTACAACGAGCCCCGAGTCCTCACCGTGAAGCCCCCCGCCCCCGACATCAACCTCACAGGTGAGTGTAGCTGTAGAGAGATCAACAACACAGGTGAGAGAGATCGACCTCACCTGTGAGAGAGCGACCCCGCAGGTGAGAGAGAGCGACCCCGCAGGTGAGAGAGCGACCCCGCAGGTGAGAGAGCGACCCCGCAGGTGAGAGAGCGACCTCACGGGTGAGAGAGAGACCTCGCAGGTGAGAGAGAGCGACCTCACAGGTGAGAGAGATCGACCTCGCAGGTGAGAGAGAGCGACCCCGCAGGTGAGAGAGCGACCCCGCAGGTGAGAGAGCGACCTCACAGGTGAGGGCGACCTCACAGGTGAGAGAGCGACCTCACAGGTGAGGGCGACCTCACAGGTGAGAGAGCGACCTCACAGGTGAGGGCGACCTCACAGGTGAGAGAGCGACCTCGCAGGTGAGAGAGCGACCCCGCAGGTGAGAGAGCGACCTCGCAGGTGAGAGATCGACCTCGCAGGTGAGAGAGCGACCTCGCAGGTGAGGTCGACCTCGCAGGTGAGGTCGACCTCGCAGGTGAGAGATCGACCTCGCAGGTGAGATCGACCTCGCAGGTGAGGGCGACCTCGCAGGTGAGGGCGACCTCGCAGGTGAGGGCGACCTCGCAGGTGAGGGCGACCTCGCAGGTGAGGGCGACCTCGCAGGTGAGGGCGACCTCGCAGGTGAGGGATCGACCTCGCAGGTGAGGGATCGACCTCGCAGGTGAGAGAGCGACCTCGCAGGTGAGAGATCGACCTCGCAGGTGAGGTCGACCTCGCAGGTGAGGTCGACCTCGCAGGTGAGAGAGCGACCTCGCAGGTGAGGGCGACCTCGCAGGTGAGATCGACCTCGCAGGTGAGGAGCGACCTCGCAGGTGAGGGTCGACCTCGCAGGTGAGGTCGACCTCGCAGGTGAGGTCGACCTCGCAGGTGAGGTCGACCTCGCAGGTGAGGGCGACCTCGCAGGTGAGGGCGACCTCGCAGGTGAGAGAGCGACCTCGCAGGTGAGAGAGCGACCTCGCAGGTGAGAGAGCGACCTCACATGTCGGCGTATCTGAAAACGCATGTGTTGTAGTACCAGAGCAGACCACTAGGGGCAGCAACAACCAACACACGGGGACAGAACTGTGCTTTCATTGAGTTTCAACTGTAACCAAAGTCCGAAAGACTCTGCATCAGATTAAACGTTATCTATGAAGTGTTTCCCTCACTGAGTGTGTGTTGTTGTTGTTGTTGTTGTTTCAGGCGTGCAGGAGCTGCTCCCCTCCCCATGACGGACTCCGGCCTCAGCTCCTCCTCCAGCCTCGGGGCGGGGGGGGTGACCCACCTCGCCCCCCCGCTGATCAGCGAGGTCGACGCTTCTGCAGAACAAGACGAGAAAGTCAGAGCTCTCATCGAGTTCATCACGTCCAGGTGAAAGGAACAACAACAACAACAACAACTGACATCAACACAGACACCAGTATTACTATTACTACTATTATTATAACAACAACTTATGATTGAATAACCTGGCCCACGACGGATCGATTTTAGTTTAATTCAGGACAATTCAAATCTAATGAAAGTTTTTGTCTGAGCAAACCTTACTGACTTAATTGATAACTTCTTAATTGATATGTTTTTAATTTATAACTTCTTAATTGATCACTTCTTAATTGATAACTTCTTAATTGATATATTTTGTATTGATAATTTCTTAATTGATAACTAACGTCGCCCTAATTAATGTGGTGAAAGTTAAAATTGCAATGAATCCCACAGCTTAATTCATCTCTCTCTCGTCTGAAATGTGCGTACCTTTTGAATGCCTTCAGTATTTATCAGTTTGCATCGAATCGACACGCGTTCACCGAGTTTCTCTTTCTGTTCAATAATCTGCCTTCACGCCTCCAGCTGTGTCTCAAAGGGTATCTTTACATCGCATGGTTTGGTGTTACCTTGGCATCTATGGAGGTCTAAAGCTGCCATTATATTAAATGTACGACTTAATTAACAAATCAGTACAAATATAAAAAATGTTATGCACGGGGCAAATCACGTGTTTTTGTATTTTAATTCTGAAGCAACGTATTTTATTTTTACATTTATTAATGTAATTATTCATATATTGTGTAATTTTTAATTTATACATTTGTATTGATAGAATGATTTAATTGAACTCGCAGGAACAAAATACTGGCAGCTTTATGTTTTCCTGGTGTGATGAACTCTGATGTTTTCAGGTGTGCTGTTATTAATTCGCTGTATTGAAACACATTTCCTGACCTGTGTGTGTGTGTGTGTGTGTGTGTGTGTGTGTGTGTGTGTGTTAGGAAGCGTGGCCCGCTGTGGAACCACGAGGACGTTTCTCCAAAGAACCCGAACATAAAGAGCGCCGAGCAGCTGAGTGTGTTTGTGCGGCACGTGGTGACCGTCTTCAAACACTCGCCCTCAGGTCCGTACTTCCTGTTGATTGTTGTCATCACAACCGTATTAATTAAACCTTCGATTCTGATTGGTCAATTTGGGAAGCCGGCGGTCTGTTATATCTCGATAGCAGAGTGCAGCTTATTAAGGGACTACGAGTAGTCATATCAATCCGCAGGAAGAATTCCGGTCAATACAAAAAAATAAAATCTCAGAATTCTGAAAAGGAACAAAAAGGTTTTCTTACACAATGATACATATTTAGTTGTAATTGTTACATATTCAGTTCCAGTTTAAATGTATATTATATATATCAGTTTGTAAATATGTGGAGGGCAGACGGACAGGAAGTAACAGTTTTTCTGCAAAACAATCATTTTTAAATGAATACAATCAAGACTCCGGGTCTTATTATCCATCACAATCCCCCCGGGTTCAGGTGATGATATCTCCCCAGGTTTCCAGCTGGACTCCCTGCTGAGCGAGGTGTCTCTGCAGACCGCTCTCTCCTGCTCCTCCAGACATTATGCAGGACGGTCCTTCCAGATCTTCAGAGCTCTGAAGCAGCCTCTGACTCTGGGCACGCTGTCCGACATCCTGTCCAGACTGGTGGAGACGGTGGGAGACCCTGGAGAGGAGGCGCAGGTCGGGACATTATACACCTTCTACTTTAACATCCACATACTTGTACTCACTTCTGGAGAGGAGGCGCAGGTCGGGACATTATACACCTTCTACTTTAACATCCACATACTTGTACTCACTTCTGGAGAGGAGGCGCAGGTCGGGACATTATACACCTTCTACTTTAACATCCACATACCTTTACTCACTTCTGGAGAGGAGGCGCAGGTCGGGACATTATACACCTTCTACTTTAACATCCACATACTTTCACTCACTTCTGGAGAGGAGGCGCAGGTCGGGACATTATACACCTTCTACTTTAACATCCACATACTTGTACTCACTTCTGGAGAGGAGGCGCAGGTCGGGACATTATACACCTTCTACTTTAACATCCACATACCTTTACTCACTTCTGGAGAGGAGGCGCAGGTCGGGACATTATACACCTTCTACTTTAACATCCACATACTTTCACTCACTTCTGGAGAGGAGGCGCAGGTCAGGACATTATACACCTTCTACTTTAACATCCACATACCTTTACTCACTTCTGGAGAGGAGGCGCAGGTCGGGACATTATACACCTTCTACTTTAACATCCACATACTTTTACTCACTTCTGGAGAGGAGGCGCAGGTCAGGACATTATACACCTTCTACTTTAACATCCACATACTTGTACTCACTTCTGGAGAGGAGGCGCAGGTCGGGACATTATACACCTTCTACTTTAACATCCACATACTTTTACTCACTTCTGGAGAGGAGGCGCAGGTCAGGACATTATACACCTTCTACTTTAACATCCACATACTTTTACTCACTTCTGGAGAGGAGGCGCAGGTCGGGACATTATACACCTTCTACTTTAACATCCACATACCTTTACTCACTTCTGGAGAGGAGGCGCAGGTCAGGACATTATACACCTTCTACTTTAACATCCACATACCTTTACTCACTTCTGGAGAGGAGGCGCAGGTCAGGACATTATACACCTTCTACTTTAACATCCACATACTTGTACTCACTTCTGGAGAGGAGGCGCAGGTCGGGACATTATACACCTTCTACTTTAACATCCACATACTTGTACTCACTTCTGGAGAGGAGGCGCAGGTCGGGACATTATACACCTTCTACTTTAACATCCACATACTTGTACTCACTTCTGGAGAGGAGGCGCAGGTCGGGACATTATACACCTTCTACTTTAATATCCACATACTTGTACTCACTTCTGGAGAGGAGGCGCAGGTCGGGACATTATACACCTTCTACTTTAACATCCACATACTTTTACTCACTTCTGGAGAGGAGGCGCAGGTCGGGACATTATACACCTTCTACTTTAACATCCACATACTTTTACTCACTTCTGGAGAGGAGGCGCAGGTCGGGACATAATACACCTTCTACTTTAACATCCACATACTTTCACTCACTTCTGGAGAGGAGGCGCAGGTCGGGACATTATACACCTTCTACTTTAACATCCACATACTTTTACTCACTTCTGGAGAGGAGGCGCAGGTCGGGACATTATACACCTTCTACTTTAACATCCACATACTTTTACTCACTTCTGGAGAGGAGGCGCAGGTCGGGACATTATACACCTTCTACTTTAACATCCACATACTTTTACTCACTTCTGGAGAGGAGGCGCAGGTCAGGACATTATACACCTTCTACTTTAAACATCCACATACTTTTACTCACTTCTGGAGAGGAGGCGCAGGTCGGGACATTATACACCTTCTACTTTAACATCCACATACTTGTACTCACTTCTGGAGAGGAGGCGCAGGTCAGGACATTATACACCTTCTACTTTAACATCCACATACTTGTACTCACTTCTGGAGAGGAGGCGCAGGTCAGGACATTATACACCTTCTACTTTAACATCCACATACTTGTACTCACTTCTGGAGAGGAGGCGCAGGTCAGGACATTATACACCTTCTACTTTAACATCCACATACTTGTACTCACTTCTGGAGAGGAGGCGCAGGTCAGGACATTATACACCTTCTACTTTAACATCCACATACTTTCACTCACTTCTGGAGAGGAGGCGCAGGTCAGGACATTATACACCTTCTACTTTAACATCCACATACTTTCACTCACTTCTGGAGAGGAGGCGCAGGTCAGGACATAATACAGTAGAATCTGACCCCAGGTGTTTTCCTCCTCAGGGCTTCGTCATCGAACTCCTCCTGACTCTGGAGTCGGGCATCGACACGTTGGCCGACACCGTCAAAAACTACGACCTCCTCACCGCCTTAGCTCAGTAAGTCCTGACGTGAAACACGGCCTCACTTCAAAGTGTATCTGTCACTGAGGACAGACGATGCTGTCAGGGATCTCTCTCCGAGTTCATGTTTCCGGCTTTGAAAACAGATTTAGAAAAAGTTTGGGCTGTAAATTATAATAAGATGAGGTTTGACTTTTTATCCATATTTGAAATCCATTTTTTGTTTTTGTGAATTATTAATTTTATTATTAATTTTACTTTTTTAAATAGTATCCTTGGAAACCATTTATTTGTATTTGTAACCCAAATGTCCCGTAGCCTCTCTGGACTCTGCGTTGTGTTTGTTATTGGTGATGGGATGTTCGGGGTGGAGTACAGGACGCAGCAGATCGCGTGGAGACGCTGAGCAGCGATGGCAGCTCTTCTGACGCGAATATAAACATTAGCCCATTAGCTACATGCTAACCAATACAGTAACCAAATGAACAGACGAAACATAAACATCTCACTCCCAAACATACACAAACGGGTAAATAAACATTTAAACTCATTAATTAAATAAATGGAATGTTTGGACGTTTTTAACATAATAATATGTACAATTATTTGCCGCCATTAACACGGCTCACCTTTTGCGGAGTGAATATAAACATTAGCGCCAAGAAGGCGGCCGCACCCAGAACAACAAGAGAAATACGGTGTCCCACAATGGACAAAAAACAAAAAATGTCTGCGCAACAGCAACACCTAGTGGCCTGTCAAGGCTGTTACCTCACATATTCTTGAATTATAATGGATCTCCGTCAGGATAACCCTTTTGGGTTTAGTTGTAGTACTCGCTCTGACCACTAGAGGCTGCTGCAACAGACTGAATGATTATTTTAATTTAAATATTACTATTTGTATTGATATATAATTGTTATAATTTTGTAATTTATATATAATGTTTTTCTTTTGATCTGCACTAATAAGTTATATATCAAACAAGCACTTTTTAAAAGCTCAACTCGAGATAAAAAGTCTTCGGCTCAGGCTTAGACTTTTTTTAATTGTATCATAAATTCTTGATTGTAACATCAACTGACAGGCTTAGAACATGTATTATTTGTTGACGTTACCACCGGACCCCTGCACGTCATTAACCGACTGGTTTCATATATAAACTGCACTGTAACTTTTATTATCTTTTTAAATGCCATTTTCTTAATGTCTTTCATTTGTGCAAAGCGCCTTGAATGGCTTTGAGGTGCTGTATTGATTCCTCTCCTCTCTCCAGGACCTCAGCGGCGCGGGACCACCTGCTGGGTCCCAAGTTTGCGGCCAATCGAAAGAGCACGGGTCAGCTGAACCTGAGCAGCGGGGGTCTCTTCCTGCACAACCGCAGCAACTCTCTCAGGGCGTCGCTGGTGGGCGAGAAGAAGGCAGACAGGCGTCGCAGCAACACGTTGGACGTCGCAGATCGCCTCGCTAACAGCCACGGAAACCTCGCTCGCACTCGCAGCTTATCGTGCCTCGGAGGGGGTGGGGGTCCAGGAGGAGACGCCCTACCCCCCGTGGACCCCTCCAACCTCATGGCCACCGTGTTCTGGATCGCCGCCTCGCTCCTGGAGTCAGATTATGAGTTTGAGTACCTGCTGGCGCTGCGTCTGCTGAACACGCTGCTGGGTCCTCTTCCTCTGGAGCGGGCGGACAGCCGGCAGCGCCTGGAGAACGTTCAGAACAAGCTGAAGTGGTACAGCTTCCCCGGCCTGCTGCAGCTGTTCCTCAAGGGCTTCACCTCCGCCTCCACCCAGGAGCTCACCATCCACCTGCTCAGCAAGCTCATCAGCGTCTCCAGACACACTCTGGTGGACCCGTCGCAGGCGGCAGGTGAGAGGAGCTCTCCGACGTGGAATATACACCTTTAAATTATGTTTCTCTTTGTAGGTTTCACTCTGGTCCGCTTCAGACGTGCTAACTCGGGATGCCAGCGATTATTCGATTATTCGAATATTCGCTACAGTCGATTTTATTTATAATTTTTTTATAAATCGATTTATTTTTTTGTTTTGTTTTCTGGCTTAGTTTCAACCAAAATATATATAAATATATATATGCTAATAATAGTAATGGTATTAATAATTGTAAATGGGTTAGGGTTAGGGTTAGAATAATCGATTATTATTCGCCAGGGCTGCCGAATAATCGATTTTGATCATGGTCAGTTTCTGGCAACCCTCGTGCTAACCGTGTTCCTGCTGGTTTCTCTCTGGCTATATTAGCTTCAGACGTGCTAACCGTGTTCCTGCTGGTTTCTCTCTGGCTATATTAGCTTCAGACGTGCTAACCGCGTTCCTGCTGGTTTCTCTCTGGCTATATTAGCTTCAGACGTGCTAACCGTGTTCCTGCTGGTTTCTCTCTGGCTATATTAGCTTCAGACGTGCTAACCGTGTTCCTGCTGGTTTCTCTCTGGCTATATTAGCTTCAGACGTGCTAACCGTGTTCCTGCTGGTTTCTCTCTGGCTATATTAGCTTCAGACGTGCTAACCGTGTTCCTGCTGGTTTCTCTCTGGCTATATTAGCTTCAGACGTGCTAACCGTGTTCCTGCTGGTTTCTCTCTGGCTATATTAGCTTCAGACGTGCTAACCGTGTTCCTGCTGGTTTCTCTCTGGCTATATTAGCTTCAGACGTGCTAACCGTGTTCCTGCTGGTTTCTCTCTGGCTATATTAGCTTCAGACGTGCTAACCGTGTTCCTGCTGGTTTCTCTCTGGCTATATTAGCTTCAGACGTGCTAACCGTGTTCCTGCTGGTTTCTCTCTGGCTATATTAGCTTCAGACGTGCTAACCGTGTTCCTGCTGGTTTCTCTCTGGCTATATTAGCTTCAGACGTGCTAACCGTGTTCCTGCTGGTTTCTCTCTGGCTATATTAGCTTCAGACGTGCTAACCGTGTTCCTGCTGGTTTCTCTCTGGCTATATTAGCTTCAGACGTGCTAACCGTGTTCCTGCTGGTTTCTCTCTGGCTATATTAGCTTCAGACGTGCTAACCGTGTTCCTGCTGGTTTCTCTCTGGCTATATTAGCTTCAGACGTGCTAACCGTGTTCCTGCTGGTTTCTCTCTGGCTATATTAGCTTCAGACGTGCTAACCGTGTTCCTGCTGGTTTCTCTCTGGCTACATTAGCTTCAGACGTGCTAACCGTGTTCCTGCTGGTTTCTCTCTGGCTATATTAGCTTCAGACGTGCTAACCGTGTTCCTGCTGGTTTCTCTCTGGCTATATTAGCTTCAGACGTGCTAACCGTGTTCCTGCTGGTTTCTCTCTGGCTATATTAGCTTCAGACGTGCTAGTGCTAACCGGTAGTTCCTGCTGGTTTCTCTCTGGCTATATTAGCTTCAGACGTGCTAACCGTGTTCCTGCTGGTTTCTCTCTGGCTATATTAGCTTCAGACGTGCTAACCGCGTTCCTGCTGGTTTCTCTCTGGCTATATTAGCTTCAGACGTGCTAACCGTGTTCCTGCTGGTTTCTCTCTGGCTATATTAGCTTCAGACGTGCTAACCGCGTTCCTGCTGGTTTCTCTCTGGCTATATTAGCTTCAGACGTGCTAACCGTGTTCCTGCTGGTTTCTCTCTGGCTATATTAGCTTCAGACGTGCTAACCGTGTTCCTGCTGGTTTCTCTCTGGCTATATTAGCTTCAGACGTGCTAACCGTGTTCCTGCTGGTTTCTCTCTGGCTATATTAGCTTCAGACGTGCTAACCGTGTTCCTGCTGGTTTCTCTCTGGCTATATTAGCTTCAGACGTGCTAACCGTGTTCCTGCTGGTTTCTCTCTGGCTATATTAGCTTCAGACGTGCTAACCGTGTTCCTGCTGGTTTCTCTCTGGCTATATTAGCTTCAGACGTGCTAACCGTGTTCCTGCTGGTTTCTCTCTGGCTATATTAGCTTCAGACGTGCTAACCGTGTTCCTGCTGGTTTCTCTCTGGCTATATTAGCTTCAGACGTGCTAACCGTGTTCCTGCTGGTTTCTCTCTGGCTATATTAGCTTCAGACGTGCTAACCGTGTTCCTGCTGGTTTCTCTCTGGCTATATTAGCTTCAGACGTGCTAACCGTGTTCCTGCTGGTTTCTCTCTGGCTATATTAGCTTCAGACGTGCTAACCGTGTTCCTGCTGGTTTCTCTCTGGCTATATTAGCTTCAGACGTGCTAACCGTGTTCCTGCTGGTTTCTCTCTGGCTATATTAGCTTCAGACGTGCTAACCGTGTTCCTGCTGGTTTCTCTCTGGCTATATTAGCTTCAGACGTGCTAACCGTGTTCCTGCTGGTTTCTCTCTGGCTATATTAGCTTCAGACGTGCTAACCGCGTTCCTGCTGGTTTCTCTCTGGCTATATTAGCTTCAGACGTGCTAACCGCGTTCCTGCTGCTTTCTCTCTGGCTACATTAGCTTCAGACGTGCTAACCGCGTTCCTGCTGGTTTCTCTCTGGCTATATTAGCTTCAGACGTGCTAACCGCGTTCCTGCTGGTTTCTCTCTGGCTATATTAGCTTCAGACGTGCTAACCGTGTTCCTGCTGGTTTCTCTCTGGCTATATTAGCTTCAGACGTGCTAACCGTGTTCCTGCTGGTTTCTCTCTGGCTATATTAGCTTCAGACGTGCTAACCGTGTTCCTGCTGGTTTCTCTCTGGCTATATTAGCTTCAGACGTGCTAACCGTGTTCCTGCTGGTTTCTCTCTGGCTATATTAGCTTCAGACGTGCTAACCGTGTTCCTGCTGGTTTCTCTCTGGCTATATTAGCTTCAGACGTGCTAACCGTGTTCCTGCTGGTTTCTCTCTGGCTATATTAGCTTCAGACGTGCTAACCGTGTTCCTGCTGGTTTCTCTCTGGCTATATTAGCTTCAGACGTGCTAACCGTGTTCCTGCTGGTTTCTCTCTGGCTACATTAGCTTCAGACGTGCTAACCGTGTTCCTGCTGGTTTCTCTCTGGCTATATTAGCTTCAGACGTGCTAACCGTGTTCCTGCTGGTTTCTCTCTGGCTATATTAGCTTCAGACGTGCTAACCGTGTTCCTGCTGTTTCTCTCTGGCTATATTAGCTTCAGACGTGCTAACCGTGTTCCTGCTGGTTTCTCTCTGGCTACATTAGCTTCAGACGTGCTAACCGTGTTCCTGCTGGTTTCTCTCTGGCTATATTAGCTTCAGACGTGCTAACCGTGTTCCTGCTGGTTTCTCTCTGGCTATATTAGCTTCAGACGTGCTAACCGTGTTCCTGCTGGTTTCTCTCTGGCTATATTAGCTTCAGACGTGCTAACCGTGTTCCTGCTGGTTTCTCTCTGGCTACATTAGCTTCAGACGTGCTAACCGTGTTCCTGCTGGTTTCTCTCTGGCTATATTAGCTTCAGACGTGCTAACCGTGTTCCTGCTGGTTTCTCTCTGGCTATATTAGCTTCAGACGTGCTAACCGTGTTCCTGCTGGTTTCTCTCTGGCTATATTAGCTTCAGACGTGCTAACCGTGTTCCTGCTGGTTTCTCTCTGGCTATATTAGCTTCAGACGTGCTAACCGTGTTCCTGCTGGTTTCTCTCTGGCTATATTAGCTTCAGACGTGCTAACCGCGTTCCTGCTGGTTTCTCTCTGGCTATATTAGCTTCAGACGTGCTAACCGTGTTCCTGCTGGTTTCTCTCTGGCTATATTAGCTTCAGACGTGCTAACCGTGTTCCTGCTGGTTTCTCTCTGGCTATATTAGCTTCAGACGTGCTAACCGTGTTCCTGCTGGTTTCTCTCTGGCTATATTAGCTTCAGACGTGCTAACCGTGTTCCTGCTGGTTTCTCTCTGGCTATATTAGCTTCAGACGTGCTAACCGTGTTCCTGCTGGTTTCTCTCTGGCTATATTAGCTTCAGACGTGCTAACCGTGTTCCTGCTGGTTTCTCTCTGGCTATATTAGCTTCAGACGTGCTAACCGTGTTCCTGCTGGTTTCTCTCTGGCTATATTAGCTTCAGACGTGCTAACCGTGTTCCTGCTGGTTTCTCTCTGGCTATATTAGCTTCAGACGTGCTAACCGTGTTCCTGCTGGTTTCTCTCTGGCTATATTAGCTTCAGACGTGCTAACCGTGTTCCTGCTGGTTTCTCTCTGGCTATATTAGCTTCAGACGTGCTAACCGTGTTCCTGCTGGTTTCTCTCTGGCTATATTAGCTTCAGACGTGCTAACCGTGTTCCTGCTGGTTTCTCTCTGGCTATATTAGCTTCAGACGTGCTAACCGTGTTCCTGCTGGTTTCTCTCTGGCTATATTAGCTTCAGACGTGCTAACCGTGTTCCTGCTGGTTTCTCTCTGGCTATATTAGCTTCAGACGTGCTAACCGTGTTCCTGCTGGTTTCTCTCTGGCTATATTAGCTTCAGACGTGCTAACCGTGTTCCTGCTGGTTTCTCTCTGGCTATATTAGCTTCAGACGTGCTAACCGTGTTCCTGCTGGTTTCTCTCTGGCTATATTAGCTTCAGACGTGCTAACCGTGTTCCTGCTGGTTTCTCTCTGGCTATATTAGCTTCAGACGTGCTAACCGTGTTCCTGCTGGTTTCTCTCTGGCTACATTAGCTTCAGACGTGCTAACCGCGTTCCTGCTGGTTTCTCTCTGGCTATATTAGCTTCAGACGTGCTAACCGTGTTCCTGCTGGTTTCTCTCTGGCTATATTAGCTTCAGACGTGCTAACCGTGTTCTGCTGGTTTCTCTGGCTATATTAGCTTCAGACGTGCTAACCGTGTTCCTGCTGGTTTCTCTCTGGCTATATTAGCTTCAGACGTGCTAACCGTGTTCCTGCTGGTTTCTCTCTGGCTATATTAGCTTCAGACGTGCTAACCGTGTTCCTGCTGGTTTCTCTCTGGCTATATTAGCTTCAGACGTGCTAACCGTGTTCCTGCTGGTTTCTCTCTGGCTATATTAGCTTCAGACGTGCTAACCGTGTTCCTGCTGGTTTCTCTCTGGCTATATTAGCTTCAGACGTGCTAACCGTGTTCCTGCTGGTTTCTCTCTGGCTATATTAGCTTCAGACGTGCTAACCGTGTTCCTGCTGGTTTCTCTCTGGCTACATTAGCTTCAGACGTGCTAACCGTGTTCCTGCTGGTTTCTCTCTGGCTATATTAGCTTCAGACGTGCTAACCGCGTTCCTGCTGGTTTCTCTCTGGCTATATTAGCTTCAGACGTGCTAACCGTGTTCCTGCTGCTTTCTCTCTGGCTATATTAGCTTCAGACGTGCTAACCGTGTTCCTGCTGGTTTCTCTCTGGCTACATTAGCTTCAGACGTGCTAACCGTGTTCCTGCTGGTTTCTCTCTGGCTATATTAGCTTCAGACGTGCTAACCGTGTTCCTGCTGGTTTCTCTCTGGCTATATTAGCTTCAGACGTGCTAACCGTGTTCCTGCTGGTTTCTCTCTGGCTATATTAGCTTCAGACGTGCTAACCGTGTTCCTGCTGGTTTCTCTCTGGCTACATTAGCTTCAGACGTGCTAACCGCGTTCCTGCTGGTTTCTCTCTGGCTATATTAGCTTCAGACGTGCTAACCGTGTTCCTGCTGCTTTCTCTCTGGCTATATTAGCTTCAGACGTGCTAACCGTGTTCCTGCTGGTTTCTCTCTGACTACATTAGCTTCAGACGTGCTAACCGCGTTCCTGCTGGTTTCTCTCTGGCTATATTAGCTTCAGACGTGCTAACCGCGTTCCTGCTGGTTTCTCTCTGGCTATATTAGCTTCAGACGTGCTAACCGTGTTCCTGCTGGTTTCTCTCTGGCTATATTAGCTTCAGACGTGCTAACCGTGTTCCTGCTGGTTTCTCTCTGGCTACATTAGCTTCAGACGTGCTAACCGTGTTCCTGCTGGTTTCTCTCTGGCTATATTAGCTTCAGACGTGCTAACCGCGTTCCTGCTGGTTTCTCTCTGGCTATATTAGCTTCAGACGTGCTAACCGTGTTCCTGCTGCTTTCTCTCTGGCTATATTAGCTTCAGACGTGCTAACCGTGTTCCTGCTGGTTTCTCTCTGGCTACATTAGCTTCAGACGTGCTAACCGCGTTCCTGCTGGTTTCTCTCTGGCTATATTAGCTTCAGACGTGCTAACCGTGTTCCTGCTGCTTTCTCTCTGGCTATATTAGCTTCAGACGTGCTAACCGTGTTCCTGCTGGTTTCTCTCTGGCTATATTAGCTTCAGACGTGCTAACCGTGTTCCTGCTGGTTTCTCTCTGGCTATATTAGCTTCAGACGTGCTAACCGCGTTCCTGCTGGTTTCTCTCTGGCTATATTAGCTTCAGACGTGCTAACGGCGTTCCTGCTGGTTTCTCTCTGGCTATATTAGCTTCAGACGTGCTAACCGTGTTCCTGCTGGTTTCTCTCTGGCTATATTAGCTTCAGACGTGCTAACCGTGTTCCTGCTGGTTTCTCTCTGGCTATATTAGCTTCAGACGTGCTAACCGTGTTCCTGCTGGTTTCTCTCTGGCTATATTAGCTTCAGACGTGCTAACCGTGTTCCTGCTGGTTTCTCTCTGGCTATATTAGCTTCAGACGTGCTAACCGTGTTCCTGCTGCTTTCTCTCTGGCTATATTAGCTTCAGACATGCTAACCGTGTTCCTGCTGGTTTCTCTCTGGCTATATTAGCTTCAGACGTGCTAACGGTGTTCCTGCTAGTTTCTCTCTGGCTATATTAGCTTCAGACGTGCTAACCGTGTTCCTGCTGGTTTCTCTCTGGCTATATTAGCTTCAGACGTGCTAACCGTGTTCCTGCTGGTTTCTCTCTGGCTATATTAGCTTCAGACGTGCTAACCGTGTTCCTGCTGGTTTCTCTCTGGCTACATTAGCTTCAGACGTGCTAACCGTGTTCCTGCTGGTTTCTCTCTGGCTATATTAGCTTCAGACGTGCTAACCGTGTTCCTGCTGGTTTCTCTCTGGCTATATTAGCTTCAGACGTGCTAACCGTGTTCCTGCTGGTTTCTCTCTGGCTATATTAGCTTCAGACGTGCTAACCGTGTTCCTGCTGGTTTCTCTCTGGCTACATTAGCTTCAGACGTGCTAACCGTGTTCCTGCTGGTTTCTCTCTGGCTACATTAGCTTCAGACGTGCTAACCGTGTTCCTGCTGGTTTCTCTCTGGCTACATTAGCTTCAGACGTGCTAACCGTGTTCCTGCTGGTTTCTCTCTGGCTATATTAGCTTCAGACGTGCTAACCGTGTTCCTGCTGGTTTCTCTCTGGCTACATTAGCTTCAGACGTGCTAACCGTGTTCCTGCTGGTTTCTCTCTGGCTATATTAGCTTCAGACGTGCTAACCGCGTTCCTGCTGGTTTCTCTCTGGCTATATTAGCTTCAGACGTGCTAACCGTGTTCCTGCTGGTTTCTCTCTGGCTACATTAGCTTCAGACGTGCTAACTGTGAGTCTCCCTGCAGGTTTCCCTCTGAACATCCTGTGCCTGCTCCCTCACCTGATCCAGCACTTTGACAGCCCGACGGCGTTCTGTAAGGAGACGGCGGATAAGATAGCGAAGGTGTGTGCGGAGGAGAAGTCTCCCACCCTCTCTAACCTGGCCCACATGATGAGCCTCTACAGCACGCACAGCTACTCCAGAGACTGCAGCAACTGGATCAACGTGGTCTGCAGATACCTGCACGATGCCTTCGCTGACATCACCTTGAACCTGGTCACCTACCTGGCTGAGGTACGAGGGACTACCTCTGCATTTTACTGTTATCATCTGTCGAGACATTTCTGCCTGTAGCCAGAGGTGTGAAGTACAAATACTTTGTTACTGCACTTAAGTACATGTTTTTGGTATCAGTACTCCACTACTTTTTACTTTTCCTTCTCACATGTTGAACCCAAATACCTGTACTTTCTACTTCTTACACTACTACTAATACTTTTGATATCTAAGCTGATGTTCTCTCGGTTTGTCCCTCAGCTATTGGAGAAGGGACTTCCCAGCATGCAGCAGTCCTTGTTGCAGATCATCCACAGTCTGCTGAGTCACGTCGACCTATCGGCGGCGCCCGTCAAACAGTTCAACCTGGAGATCATGAAGATCATCGGGAAATACGTGCAGGTGAGAAGCAGACATGTATTAGCGCCACGTATGTTCTTCACTGTTGTAGGTTAGAAAACAATGACCTTGGTGGTAATATCATGTTTACTTCTAAAATTAAATGGACATCCTGAGGTAATGGTGGGGTACTAGAAATAACTTGTCATCATGTTATTCAAGATAACCAAATATATAACAAGTTCAGAGAAATGTCTAAAATATTCTGAGACCAGTACATCTGAGTAAGTTGTACCTTTACCCGCAAAACTCCCAAAACAAACGTGAAATGTACATGTTGACATCTGAGATTTTGAGTTAAACTTTTGCACAGATGTATTTTCAATTGTCCGTAGTACTCCCTCGTATCTAATATACAAAGTAAAGTCATTTTCCTACAAGTCCACATGGGGTTTTACTAGATAAATATAGCATGAGGGCGCTGGCTTCAACATTATGCCCCGCCCACTTTCAGGGGAAAATACCGCATTAAAGGAAATGATATCGTCTTAAAGCTGTGAGTCGTATATCGCTCCTCAAACAACAAATGCATCCAGAGGTTTCTTTACTTCCTCTACGGAAAGAAGAGACTCAGAGATCTCCGTGTCAGACCCACCGGACATCCATCCCATCATTATTCTGCGTGAAAACAAAGCTGCCTGACGCTCGGTTTGATACTCAGAGTAAAACATATAAGAAATATCAAAATATAAATCTAAAATCCTCTGACCCCTCACTGCTGACCTCTCACTGCATCTCCTCTGACCCCTCACTGCTGACCTCTGACCCCTCACTGTTGACCTCTGACCCCTCACTGTATCTCCTCTGACCCCTCACTGTATCTCCTCTGACCCCTCACTGTTGACCTCTGACCCCTCACTGTATCTCCTCTGACCCCTCACTGTATCTCTCTGACCCCTCACTGTATGACCTCTGACCCCTCTCTGTTGACCTCTGACCCTCTCTCTCTCCCCCCTCAGAGTCCCCACTGGAAGGAGGCTCAGAACATCCTGAAGCTGGTGGTCTCTCGCTCGGCCAGCCTTGTGGTTCCTGACGATGTTCAGCGCTCCTACAGCTCAGAGTCCTGCGGCTCTCCAGAGATCGCCTTCACTCGCATCTTCAACAACGCCTCCAAAGAGCTGCCGGGGAAAACGCTCGACTTCCACTTCGACATCTCCGAGGTGCTGCAGCGTTTCCTGTTGCTTCTGGTCTTTATTAGGATCCCGTCGAAGCAACTTCACATCAGCTGCCGTCTAGACCAGCGGTTCCCAACCTTTTTGAACCCACTTAAGAATCTAAAAAGGTTTCGCACCGCACATTCAACCATAAACAATATGGAGGCTTAATAAAGTTCTGATTGGTCGATTCAGAACATGTGACACGTTGTTGATCCAGTAGAACAGACCGCTATCAAGGACTGTAATGACCGTTGCTAAGGACTGTAATGACCGTTGCTAAGGACTGTAATGACCGTTGCTAAGGACTGTAATGACCGTTGCTAAGGACTGTAATGACCGTTGCTAAGGACTTTAATGACCGTTGCTAAGGACTTTAATGACCGTTGCTAAGGACTGTAATGACCGTTAGTAAGGACTGTAATGACCGTTGCTAAGGACTGTAATGACCGTTGCTAAGGACTGTAATGACCGTTGCTAAGGACTGTAATGACCGTTGCTAAGGACTGTAATGACCGTTGCTAAGGAGGATCAAGAAAGAGAAAGGAAAATATATTAATAATGAAATGTTTCCACACAAATCATAATGTTTTGCAAATCATTTGGCGGCCCACTTGCAATGCGTTCACAGGTTGGGAACCGCTGGTAGAGAGAACATGATGAGTTGCAATGAAACACAATATTGATATAAAGTCTTTTAAGATGTTTTATTGTGTTGCTTCAAAGCGTGTCGACTCCTTCTGAGTGCTCTGAGTGCGACATCAAAGATCATTTACCTGACAACACAACATGTGGTCCAGGTGGATCACAATAAGCAAAACTCACACCCTACCAAGAACAGTTTGGTGTCGCAGCTTCCCCCCTAGAGGTCATAGAACCCTTCCTGAACACATCTGCTATCTCATTCCCAGGGTACCACTTTGTTAACAGTTACATTTCACGAGGGTTGCACCGCATTAAGCTTTAATTCCCTTTAGATGGCAGCAGTTCATACTCACTGTTCAGAGCATGGTGTGGGTCCCAGGTGATGATGGATTATGGTCTGCTGAGTCAGAAAGTCTCCGACAGGGTTAACCAATCTTTGAGCAGATGTTTAACATGTCATCTCCCTCCCTTCTGTCTGCTGTCACCTCCCTCCCTTCTGTCTGTCACCTCCCTCCCTTCTGTCTGTCCCCTCCCTCCTTATGTCTGTCTGTCACCTCCCTCCCTTCTGTCTGTCTGTCACCTCCCTCCCTTCTGTCTGTCTGTCACCTCCCTCCCTTCTGTCTGTCTGTCACCTCCCTCCCTTCTGTCTGTCTGTCACCTCCCTCCCTTCTGTCTGTCACCTCCCTCCCTTCCTTCTGTCTGTCACCTCCCTCCCTTCTGTCTGTCACCTCCCTCCCTTCTGTCTGTCTGTCACCTCCCTCCCTCTGTCTGTCTGTCACCTCCCTCCCTTCTGTCTGCTGTCACCTCCCTCCCTTCTGTCTGTCACCTCCCTCCCTTCTGTCTGTCACCTCCCTCCCTTCTGTCTGTCACCTCCCTCCCTTCTGTCTGTCTGTCACCTCCCTCCCTTCTGTCTGTCACCTCCCTCCCTTCTGTCTGTCTGTCACCTCCCTCCCTTCTGTCTGTCACCTCCCTCCCTTCCTTCTGTCTGTCACCTCCCTCCCTTCTGTCTGTCTGTCACCTCCCTCCCTTCTGTCCTGTCACCTCCCTCCCTTCTGTCTGTCACCTCCCTCCCTTCTGTCTGTCACCTCCCTCCCTTCTGTCTGCTGTCACCTCCCTCCCTTCTGTCTGTCTGTCACCTCCCTCCCTTCTGTCTGTCACCTCCCTCCTTTCCTTCTGTCTGTCACCTCCCTCCCTCCTTCTGTCTGTCACCTCCCTCCCTTCTGTCTGTCACCTCCCTCCCTCCCTTCTGTCTGTCACCTCCCTTCTGTCTGTCACCTCCCTTCTGTCTGTCACCTCCCTTCTGTCTGTCACCTCCCCTTCTGTCACCTCCCTCCCTTCTGTCTGTCACCTCCCTCCCTTCTGTCACCTCCCTCCCTTCTGTCTGTCACCTCCCTCCCTTCTGTCTGTCTGTCACCTCCCTCCCTTCTGTCTGTCTGTCACCTCCCTCCCTTCTGTCTGTCTGTCACCTCCCTCCCTTCTGTCTGTCACCTCCCTCCCTTCCTTCTGTCTGTCACCTCCCTCCCTTCTGTCTGTCTGTCACCTCCCTCCCTTCTGTCTGTCTGTCACCTCCCTCCCTTCTGTCTGTCTGTCACCTCCCTCCCTTCTGTCTGTCACCTCCCTCCCTTCCTCTGTCTGTCACCTCCCTCCCTTCCTTATGTCTGTCACCTCCCTCCCTTCTGTCTGCCTGTCACCTCCCTCCCTTCCTTATGTCTGTCACCTCCCTCCCTTCTGTCTGTCACCTCCCTCCCTCCTGTCTGTCACCTCCCTCCCTTCTGTCTGTCACCTCCCTCCCTTCTGTCTGTCCCCTCCCTCCCTCCTGTCTGTCACCTCCCTCCCTCCTGTCTGTCCCCTCCCTCCCTCCTGTCTGTCACCTCCCTCCCTCCTGTCTGTCACCTCCCTCCCTTCTGTCTGTCCCCTCCCTCCCTCCTGTCTGTCCCCTCCCTCCCTCCTGTCTGTCACCCTCCCTCCCTCCTGTCTGTCCCCTCCCTTCTGTCTGTCACCTCCCTCCCTTCTGTCTGTCACCTCCCTCCCTTCTGTCTGTCACCTCCCTCCCTCCTGTCTGTCACCTCCCTCCCTTCTGTCTGTCACCTCCCTCCCTTCTGTCTGTCACCTCCCTCCCTCCTGTCTGTCACCTCCCTCCCTTCTGTCTGTCACCTCCCTCCCTCCTGTCTGTCACCTCCCTCCCTTCTGTCTGTCTGTCACCTCCCTCCCTTCTGTCTGTCTGTCACCTCCCTCCCTTCTGTCTGTCTGTCACCTCCCTCCCTTCTGTCTGTCACCTCCCTCCCTTCCTTCTGTCTGTCACCTCCCTCCCTCTGTCTGTCTGTCACCTCCCTCCCTTCTGTCTGTCTGTCACCTCCCTCCCTTCTGTCTGTCTGTCACCTCCCTCCCTTCTGTCTGTCACCTCCCTCCCTTCCTTCTGTCTGTCACCTCCCTCCCTTCCTTCTGTCTGTCACCTCCCTCCCTTCCTGTCTGTCACCTCCCTCCCTTCTGTCTGCCTGTCACCTCCCTCCCTTCTGTCTGTCACCTCCCTCCCTCCTGTCTGTCACCTCCCTCCCTTCTGTCTGTCACCTCCCTCCCTTCTGTCTGTCCCCTCCCTCCCTCCTGTCTGTCCCCTCCCTCCCTCCTGTCTGTCCCCTCCCTCCCTCCTGTCTGTCACCTCCCTCCCTTCTGTCTGTCACCTCCCTCCCTTCTGTCTGTCCCCTCCCTCCCTCCTGTCTGTCCCCTCCCTCCCTCCTGTCTGTCCCCTCCCTCCCTCCTGTCTGTCACCTCCCTCCCTTCTGTCTGTCACCTCCCTCCCTTCTGTCTGTCACCTCCCTCCCTCCTGTCTGTCACCTCCCTCCCTTCTGTCTGTCACCTCCCTCCCTTCTGTCTGTCACCTCCCTCCCTCCTGTCTGTCACCTCCCTCCCTTCTGTCTGTCACCTCCCTCCCTCCTGTCTGTCGCCTTCCTTCCTCCTGTCTGTCTGTCACCTCCCTCCCTCCTGTCTGTCACCTCCCTCCCTTCTGTCTGTCTGTCACCTCCCTCCCTTCTGTCTGTCTGTCACCTCCCTCCCTTCCTTATGTCTGTCACCTCCCTCCCTTCCTTCTGTCTGTCACCTCCCTCCCTTCCTTCTGTCTGTCACCTCCCTCCCTTCCTTCTGTCTGTCACCTCCCTCCCTTCCTTATGTCTGTCACCTCCCTCCCTTCTGTCTGTCCTGTCACCTCCCTCCCTTCTGTCTGTCACCTTCCCTCCCTCCTGTCTGTCACCTCCCTCCCTTCTGTCTGTCACCTCCCTCCTTCTGTCACCTCCTGTCTGTCACCTCCCTCCCTTCTGTCTGTCACCCTCCCTCCCTCCCTCCCTCCCCTTCTGTCTGTCACCTCCCTCCCTTCTGTCTGTCCTCCCTCTGTCTGTCACCTCCCTCCCTTCTGTCTGTCACCTCCCTCCCTCCTGTCTGTCACCTCCCTTCCTCCTGTCTGTCACCTCCCTCCCTCCCTTCTGTCTGTCACCTCCCTCCCTTCTGTCTGTCACCTCCCTCCCTCTGTCTGTCACCTCCCTCCCTCCTGTCTGTCACCTCCCTTCTATTGCAAGTCTAACTGATTATCTCCCCCGTGTTTAGACTCCGATCATCGGGCATAAGTACGGAGACCAGCGCTCTGCGGCCGGGAGGAACGGGAAGCCTCAGGTGATCGCTGTGACCAGAAGCACCTCGTCCACCTCCTCGGGGTCCAACTCCAACGGGCTGGTGCCGGTCAGCTGGAAGAGACCCCAGCTGTCCCAGGTACACACACACACACACACACACACACACACACGGTGATAGATATTGGGGCATCATTGTAAATACATCTTTCAAAAGTCTTAAAATGTAAACGCGTGGGAAAAGGGATTTTATGATTTCTTCTTTTTGTTTAATAATGATCTATTAAATAAGAACTGTGTAGCATGGTGTGCGTAAAGACAGTCTCATGTGTTTGTGTTGCAGAGGAGGACCAGGGAGCGGCTGATGAACGTCTTGTCTCTGTGTGGACCCGAGTCCGGCATCCCCAAAAACCCCTCCGTAAGACCCTCCTGCTCCTCCCCCTCCTCCTCCTCCTCCTCCTCCTCCTCCTCCTCCTCCTCTAAACAGTCTCTCTGAAATCACTGCAGGCGTGTATATCTGCTTTGTCGTCATGTGTACCCCCACCTTCTCCCCGATGTGCAGGTGGTGTTCTCCTCCAGCGAGGACCTGGACTCGGCGGAGCAGCAGACCAGCCTGATCCCCACGGTGGAGGAGGTGGTGCGGGAGGAGGACCTGATGGGGGAGGACGGCAGCGAGCAGCAGTTCGGGGTCTTCAAGGACTTCGACTTCCTGGACGTGGAGCTGGAGGACGCCGAGGTG
This sequence comes from Champsocephalus esox, assembly GCA_036324585.1. NCBI lineage: Eukaryota > Metazoa > Chordata > Actinopteri > Perciformes > Channichthyidae > Champsocephalus > Champsocephalus esox. The sequence continues at coordinate 45,803,751 of CM070484.1, forward strand.
AGAGAGGAAGCTGAGCGCTGGCTTTACTCCAGAGCTTCGGGGTGTAAATATTTAAGCATCAAGGAACTCTATCGACTAACATCTCCTCGTTTAGCATCCGTGCATTAATGTTTCAGAACTGTGGTGTCGTGGAACCCTGTTGTTCGAGCACTGCCACCACTTGGATGTACTTTTTATATATTGTATTTAGAAGGCAGGGGGTAACTTCACGTCTTCCTTAATAGCGTGGATTTAGCATCGTGGTGAGTCAGGATGCTGCACAGATGTTTTGATCAACAGGTGAAGTACTCTATAGCCGCGTTCACACCGCGTGACTTTCCCCACAAAGGTTCATCAGAACTCTCTAGTTCTCATGAACTAAGTACAGATCGCGTTCACACCGGAACAAGTCCCTGAGGGAGGATTAGGCAAATGAAGCCGCTGACGTCACTTCTTCTTCTTCTTCTTCTTCTGCTTTGGGTTTACTGGCAGGCCGCAACCCACTTCACGGCGTATACTGCCCCCGAAGTCCCCGGCCGGAAGTTGGGGAAGGCTTCAGTAGCAGCTGCTGGGAGTCCCAGCAGCTGCTACTGAAGCCTTCCGAGTAAATCTCCAGAACGCCGACACCTCCTCATCTCCACCGCTCCCACGTTTTATTTTGTGTTGCCGTAAGTTAGTCTCTCTGCGTTTCTGCGCTGGGCTAATGCTAATGCTAATGATGCTAATGCTAATAATGCTAATGCGAGGATAATAAAATGGCGGCTTCACAAAACTCTTTGGGAGTGTTACGGGGCGTGGTTTGCAATCCGCCAGCCAATCAGGAATATAGCTCTCTTCTCACTAAAGAGCCGCTCCAAAGTCCCTGCTCTCTAGCATGCTCTCTAGCATGCTCTCTAGCAGGGACTTTGGAGCGGGTAAAAAGGTTCGCATGAACTACTTTTAGTCCCGGCTCTTTTTGGTGTGAACGCGATCATGAACTAAGTTCCATGAACCTTTGTGGGGAAAGTACCGCAGTGTGAACGCGGCTCTTGGCTCAGCTCCAGATACCGGCGACTCAAGGACCTGCACGTTGTACTGCACGCGTGTTAATGATAAACTGAAGCATAACATGTTTTAAATTGCACTTATCTTTCTTAAAGTTAAAGTTGTTCACAATGTTTTGTAAAAAGAAAGTTAATTATGTGAACATTCAGAAAGTACCGTTTAGCTCTGAAACAAAGGGGTTGTATATAGATGATTATACTCTGATGTGTCGATGCAACGCACTGAACCCAAGTGAGGGTGAATGTCGCCGTGTGAGCACAGACCCCTGGAAGCTTCGATATCCAGCCGAGAACAAGGCGTGTTTCTGTGAGTCACGTCACCGCAGAGGAAAGAAAGAACAACCCGACCTCTGCTCCTCTTTTTCTTTCAGTCTTTATTTCGAACAGATTAAAACAAATAACAAATGTGAAAAACAGAATACCGTATTGTTATAATTCAGTATTTATCCACATTCATGGTAATAATTTGTATATTCAACAAAAAAAGTCTTCATATTAATAATAATAAATCATAAGTGTCCGAAAGGGAGCAGGAGGAAGCAAATGCTTATTAATTCCCACCCCTTACTCGATCAATGATTGTCCTTTAACTCATGATGCAAGTTATTCCTACATACATTTACACAAACGTATACAATCATTTCTCATCTTCAATCACCTCTTCATTCTCGTAGTTTTCCAAAAAAGTGTTTCTGTGCATCCTTTTAAACTGAATTATGCTTTGTTTTAACTCCTGCTCCAAAGCATTCCATAAAATCACCCCACAGATTGTTAAATTCATACTTCTCAGAGTTGTTCTGACCTTGAGTTGTTTAACTCAAGGTCAGAACAACTTGTTTAACTCCCTCTGAAGCACTGCCTGTTCTTCACTGAGTGTTCTGTGTCGCTGTGTGTTCAGCTTCTAACGTGTGTGTAACTGTCTTCCGTCCACTAACCCTTCTTCCTGTGTCCCTTCTCTTGCTCTGCCTCAAGGAGCTGCAGGTAAGTCTGAGGGCCACACACTCTCTGCAGACCCCCCCCCACATGCTGTCTGTGTGTTTCCACCCCCTCGCCCTGTCTGACCCCTGGTCTAAAGGCTGTTGGAGATGCACCAGCAACCAATCTCAACTTTTGTCTTAAGACTTTTTATTTACAGCTTTGACAAACATTTAGTTCTTTCATGCAAAATGTAAATTCAATATACCGTACTTTTCGGACTATACAGCGCACCTGCATATGAGCCGCAGCAGCTAACTTGTCCGTCTGTCTTGCTCTCGTTCTCTCGGTTCCACTTTTACTTTGGCGCGCTACCCGTCTCTCTCTTTTCCGGCCTCCAGCTTTTCCTGCTGGAGCCCGCCGCTTAAAGGTGGCGGGCGCGGACCGGTCCTAGAGCCCGTAGAGTTAAAGGTGGTTAATTGTACCTGTAAAATCCATAGATGTAGGAGGTGCCCTGGTGGCCGTTAGCTGCACAAAGAAAATGGGGGAAAAAGTCGCGGCTTATAGTCCGAAAAGTACGGTAGTCTATAATAACCAATTTGATCAAATGTTACTTTAACAAAACGTTTCCTCACCTCTCGGCGAAGACTCTTCGCACGGTTCTGTGTGCGATGTGGAACCATCGTGCAGGACGTGTGGATGGTGCGGTGCATCTCTAACTGCTGTGGCTGTGAATCCCTTTCCTTTGTAGTTTAAAACCTTTCGCATCCCAACATGTGTTCTGTCTCTCGACCTGCGTACGTGTGTCTCTACGGTATGGCAAAAGCCTCCTATCTGCGTACGTGTGTCTCTACGGTATAGCCAAAGCCTCCTATCTGCGTACGTGTGTCTCTACGGTATGGCCAAAGCCTCCTATCTCCGTACGTGTGTCTCTACGGTATGGCCAAAGCCTCCTATCTGCGTACGTGTGTCTCTACGGTATGGCCAAAGCCTCCTATCTGCGTACGTGTGTCTCTACGGTATGGCCAAAGCCTCCTATCTGCGTACGTGTGTCTGTACGGTATGGCCAAAGCCTCCTATCTGCGTACGTGTGTCTCTACGGTATGGCCAAAGCCTCCTATCTGCGTACGCGTGTCTGTACGGTATGGCCAAAGCCTCCTATCTGCGTACGTGTGTCTGTACGGTATGGCCAAAGCCTCCTATCTGCGTACGTGTGTCTCTACGGTATGGCCAAAGCCTCCTATCTGCGTACGCGTGTCTCTACGGTATGGCCAAAGCCTCCTATCTGCGTACCCGTGTCTCTACGGTATGGCCAAAGCCTCCTATCTCCGTACGCGTGTCTCTACGGTATGGCCAAAGCCTCCTATCTGCGTACGCGTGTCTCTACGGTATGGCCAAAGCCTCCTATCTGCGTACGCGTGTTTCTACGGTATGGCCAAAGCCTCCTATCTGCGTACGTGTGTCTCTACGGTATGGCCAAAGCCTCCTATCTGCGTACGTGTGTCTCTACGGTATGGCCAAAGCCTCCTATCTGCGTACGTGTGTCTGTACGGTATGGCCAAAGCCTCCTATCTGCGTACGTGTGACTCTACGGTATGGCCAAAGCCTCCTATCTGCGTACGCGTGTTTCTACGGTATGGCCAAAGCCTCCTATCTGCGTACGTGTGTCTGTACGGTATGGCCAAAGCCTCCTATCTGCGTACGTGTGACTCTACGGTATGGCCAAAGCCTCCTATCTGCGTACGTGTGTCTCTACGGTATGGCCAAAGCCTCCTATCTGCGTACGTGTGTCTGTACGGTATGGCCAAAGCCTCCTATCTGCGTACGTGTGACTCTACGGTATGGCCAAAGCCTCCTATCTGCGTACGTGTGTCTCTACGGTATGGCCAAAGCCTCCTGATGACTGCTGATCCGAAGCAATCAATCCACTTTCTTTATATAGCACAGTTTAAAAACGGAGGGTTTGCCAAAGTGAACATAACATTATAATAAAATATAATATTACACGAATAGATAAAAAAAAAGCACACAAAGGCTGTGGACACACAGCTCAGACTGACTGACTGGTAAGCGAGGGGAAAGAGGTGGGTTTTTAGGCGGGACTTAAAAGCTTCAAGAGTGGGCGACAATTTAACACGAGGGGGGGGCAGGTCGGTCCAGAGCCTGGGGGCTACCGAGGCGAATCGAGAAGTCAAAGAATCCCCGCCCGACGCAGGTACCAGCCGGCAGGACACATGTCGGTGCTCCCAGTTCACAGCTTGGTCTCTAGGGTCAAGGCTTTGTTGTCGTGCAGCAGCTACAGCGTAGATACGTCAAGTCTGAGGCCCCTCCAACAGAGCAACACAAGAACAATAACAATAATGTCGTGTCCTCGTCGTGTCCTCATTGTGTCCTCGTTGTGTTCTCGTTGTCTCCTCGTTGTGTTCTCGTTGTGTTCTCGTTGTGTCCTCGTTGTGTCCTCGTTGTGTCCTCGTTGTGTTCTCGTTGTGTCCTCGTTGTGTTCTCGTGTTCACCGTCTGCCGCTCCGTGTCTCACTGCTGCCGTCTTCCTGCAGGGGGAGTGCATGGACAACTTCAACTGGGGCGTGCGGCGCCGCTCCCTGGAGAGCATGGACAAAGGCGGGGGGGACACGCCGTCGCTGCAGGAGTGCCAGTTCGCCGGCAGCACGCCCAGCCTCAACCTCACCAACCACGAGGACACGGACGAGTCTTCAGAGGAGGAGGTACTGAGCCATAGACACGTCCTCGTAAGTCCTCCTGTAGCAGGGAACCGCCCACCCCCCACCCACCTGCTGCTCAGACGCTGGCATGGGGAGAGAGGGTGTGAGTGTGAGAGAGAGAGTGTGAGAGAGAGGGTGTGTGTGTGTGTGTGTGTGTGTGTGTGTGTGTGTGAGAGAGAGGGAGGGTGTGTGTGTGTGTGTGTGAGAGGGTGTGAGAGAGAGGGTGTGTGAGAGGGTGTGAGAGAGAGGGTGTGTGTGAGAGGGGGTGTGTGAGAGGGGGTGTGAGAGAGAGGGTGTGTGTGTGTGTGTGTGTGGGTGTGGGTGGGTGGGTGGGTGTGTGTGTGTGTGTGTGTGTGTGTGCGCCTGGTGGACGGGCCATGCTTGCTTCCTGCTGGGTCAGTGGTGGTTGCTTCGTGGGTAAGTGCAGATCAGGAGGCGTAGAATGAATCACTGATACTCAGAGAGAGCATGCTCGTCGGCGTCCGGCTCCGTCCGGAGGCCGAAAGCTGCCATTATAATAAATAAAACCTTAACATAATAATAAAACTCAATCTCGACGTGCAGTTCAATCAAATTCATTTAAAAATGGACACGAATATTTCTATATATTCCTCAAATATTGTATATTGGATTAAACCTCTTAGATTTCATTGATCACATTTTCCTTTTTGTGCTTATTCTATTTAACAATTTTTTGTATCCCTAAAAATTAATTATATTTTAATGTATTTTTTAAAATAAATAAATAATAATTTGAATTGTTTTCAATATAAAAATAATCTAATACATTTAATTTTTTTATTTTACGTAATAATTAAGAGTTTTCTTTAATATCGTCTTAATGTATTTCTCCTCTGTTTCAAGATGTATTTATTATAATGGCAGTTTAGTCCTCTCTAACTCTCCTCCGCTTCGCTTCGCATCTTCTCCCTGTTCGTGCACGGTGACAGAACGAGCCGTTTATTAAAGCATGCAGATTACTGTGAAGTCTGAAATATCAAAGTGTTATTTATATGTCCTTGTTCACGACAGCGTGATCTCACATTCTGCCTGAATCAGGATCTAAGTTCTGAATTAATTTAAACTAAAATGACTAAAAGTCGAGCTCCGAGAACATCGAGGAAACACGAGCGCTGAAACGTAACGATTAAACGGTCACTATGTTTATACAATTAAATATATATGTATTTAGTTATTTCCTGTTCTGATGACATTTATATTAATTATTTAGAAAATAGTCAAATTCTGACTCAAATGTAAGAATTATGAGATTTTTAAACAATAAAAAAAACGCCAATCTTTTAGAATTTCTTTTTAAAAACATCCATCCATCTTCTCCGCTTAACCGTGGTCGGGTCGCGGAGGTAGCAGTTCCAGCAGAGAGCCCCAAACTTCCCTTTCCCATCAACCAGCTCTGACTGGGGGATTCAAGGAGCTCCCAGGCCAGAGAAGAGATATAATCCCTCCAGCTGGTCCTATGTAGAGATATAATCCCTCCACCTGGTCCTGGGTAGAGATATAATCCCTCCACCTGGTCCTGGGTAGAGATGTATCCCTCCACCTGGCCCTGGGTAGAGATATAATCCCTCCAGCTGGTCCTAGGTAGAGATATAATCCCTCCAGCTGGTCCTAGGTAGAAATATATCACTCTACCTGATCCTGGGTAGAGATGTATCCCTCCACCTGGCCCTGGGTAGAGATATAATCCCTCCAGCTGGTCCTAGGTAGAGATATAATCCCTCCAGCTGGTCCTAGGTAGAAATATATCACTCTACCTGATCCTGGGTAGAGATGTATCCCTCCACCTGGCCCTGGGTAGAGATATAATCCCTCCAGCTGGTCCTAGGTAGAGATATAATCCCTCCAGCTGGTCCTAGGTAGAGATATAATCCCTCACCCTGGCCCTAGGTAGAGATATATCCCTCCACCTGGTCCTAGGTAGAGATATAATCCCTCCACCTGGTCCTGGGTAGAGATATAATCCCTCCACCTGGCCCTGGGTAGAGATATATCCCTCCACCTGGTCCTAGGTAGAGATATAATCCCTCCACCTGGCTTTAGGTAGAGATATAATCCCTCCACCTGATCCTGGGTAGAGATATAATCCCTCCACCTGGTCCTAGGTAGAGATATAATCCCTCCACCTGGTCCTGGGTAGAGATATAATCCCTCCACCTGGTCCTGGGTAGAGATATAATCCCTCCACCTGGCCCTAGGTAGAGATATAATCCCTCCAGCTGGTCCTAGGTAGAAATATATCACTCTACCTGATCCTGGGTAGAGATGTATCCCTCCACCTGGCCCTGGGTAGAGATATATCCCTCCACCTGGTCCTAGGTAGAAATATATCACTCTACCTGATCCTGGGTAGAGATGTATCCCTCCACCTGGCCCTGGGTAGAGATATATCCCTCCACCTGACCAACTCACCACCAGATGGTGATCAGTCACAACTCCGCCCCTCTCTTTACCCGAGTGTCCAAAACATACGGCCTCAGGTCCGATGATACGATAACGAAATCGATCATGAACCTTCTGCCTAGGTTGCTCTCGTATCATGTACACTTATGAGCATCCTTATGTTCGAACATGGTGTTTGTTATGGCCAAACCATGACTAGCACAGAAGTCCAGTAACCAATCAGCACTCCGGTTCAGATCAGGGGGCCCGTTCCTCCCATTCACGCCCCTCCAAAGGTCTCCATCATCGCCCACATGTGCGTTGAAGTCTCAAAGCAAGACTAAGGAGTCCCCTTCAGGAGCCCCATGCAGGACTCTGTCCAGGGTCCAAGTCTGAGTACTAAACACAAACAAAGCGGCACCCAACCGGGGGCTTGTGAGTATCCCCACACCCGCCCGGCGCCTCACACCTTGGGCCACGCCGGAGAAGAATGGAGTCCAACCCCTATCCAGAAGTAAGGTTCCAGAGCCTCTGTGCGTAGAGGTGAGCCCAACCAGATCCAACTGGTAACGCCACACCAGATCCAACTGGTAACGCCACACCAGATCCAACTGGTAACGCCGCACCAGATCCAACTGGTAACGCCGCACCAGATCCAACTGGTAACACCGCACCAGATCCAACTGGTAACGCCGCACCAGATCCAACTGGTAACGCCGCACCAGATCCAACTGGTAACGCCACACCAGATCCAACTGGTAACGCCACACCAGATCCAACTGGTAACGCTCCACCAGATCCAACTGGTAACGCCACACCAGATCCAACTGGTAAAGCTCCACCAGATCCAACTGGTAACGCCACACCAGATCCAACTGGTAACGCTCCACCAGATCCAACTGGTAACGCTCCACCAGATCCAACTGGTAAAGCCCCACCAGATCCAACTGGTAACGCCACACCAGATCCAACTGGTAACGCTCCACCAGATGCAACTGGTAACGCCCCAACAGATCCAACTGGTAACGCCACACCAGATCCAACCAGATCCAACTGGTAACGCCGCACCAGATCCAACTGGTAACGCCCCAACAGATCCAACTGGTAACGCCACACCAGATCCAACCAGATCCAACTGGTAACGCCGCACCAGATCCAACTGGTAACGCCGCACCAGATCCAACTGGTAACGCCGCACCATATCCAACTGGTAACGCCGCACCAGATCCAACTGGTAACGCCACACCAGATCCAACTGGTAACGCCACACCAGATCCAACTGGTAACGCTCCACCAGATCCAACTGGTAATGCCACACCAGATCCAACTGGTAACGCTCCACCAGATCCAACTGGTAACGCTCCACCAGATCCAACTGGTAACGCCCCAACAGATCCAACTGGTAACGCCACACCAGATCCAACTGGTAACGCCGCACCAGATCCAACTGGTAACGCCGCACCAGATCCAACTGGTAACGCCACACCAGATCCAACTGGTAACGCCGCACCAGATCCAACTGGTAACGCCGCACCAGATCCAACTGGTAACGCCACACCAGATCCAACTGGTAACGCTCCACCAGATCCAACTGGTAACGCCGCACCAGATCCAACTGGTAACGCCCCACCAGATCCAATTGGTAACGCCGCACCAGATCCAACTGGTAACGCCGCACCAGATCCAACTGGTAACGCCGCACCAGATCCAACTGGTAACGCCGCACCAGATCCAACTGGTAACGCCGCACCAGATCCAACTGGTAACGCCGCACCAGATCCAACTGGTAACGCCTCACCAGATCCAACTGGTAACGCTCCACCTCCCACACAAGCTCCGGCTCCTTCCCCCTCAGAGGTGACATTCCACTGAATCTGGTCCGTCGAGACCCTCTGCTTTCACTGCCTCCCTTTGGGCACCCAATCCCAAGCGCGTTGCCTTTTCAGCTCACCGATGAGATGAAAATTGAAATAAAATACTGAATTAAATGAAATCAATAAATGAATGAAAACACCGGGTTTTTTAGGTACTATTTTCAAATTAAATTATTAATTATTATTATTATTTAAAAAAATATTCCTAGATTAAAATCATGTTTTAAAAAAGATAACCGATGGCAGAATCCCAGCCCTCAGTGTATTTGTATGGAGGATCATATGAAGTCTTTGCTGACCCCCCTGTGTTCCCCCCTCAGATGAACAGTGACTCCGCCACAGACGACACGGCCTCCACCCATGTGGACTCCATGCATCAGGACTCCATGCAGCAAGACTCCATGCATCAGGACTCCATGCATCATCAGGACTCCATGCATCAGGACTCCATGCATCAGGACTCCATGCATATCAGGACTCCATGCAGCGGGAATCCATGCAGCGGGAATCCATGCATCAAGACTCCCTGCAGCGGGACTCCCTGCAGCGGGACTCCCTGCAGCGGGACTCCCTGCAGCGGGACTCCCTGCAGCGGGACTCTGTGTTGGAGCGGATGCATTCAGACTCCAGCAGCCAGCTGCCTGAGGTGCGATCACTGGGGGGCAAAAATGAGCTCTGGTGCTCGGGTGCTTTCTAGCTCTGTCTCTTCCTGTTTCTCTGCTTTGTGTTTACCTTCCAACGTCTGTCAGAGGCAGACGGTCCGGTGTGTGTGTGTGTGTGTGTGTGTGTGTGGGGGGGGGGTTCTGTAGTCCTGGTTCTGTAGTGCTGGTTCTATACTCCTTGTTTTGTGCGCTGCTTTAGTTCTCTCCTGTCGTAGCTTTGCTCTGCAGGCTCTTGCTTCTAATTACTGTGGTTACTGTGGTTACTGTGGTGGCGCTCGCTTGCTTGTGATTTGTGGAGATTAAATCAGAAGCTCACCTCAGGCCAGCTGTCACTGCTCACTAACACCTGACTCACCTCAAAATACACACCTGGACGACCCAGTTACACCTGACGACTAAACCTCCTGTTACACCTGACGACTCAACGACTAAACCTCCTGTTACACCTGACGACTAAACCTCCTGTTACACCTGACGACTCAACGACTAAACCTCCCGTTACACCTGACGACTAAACCTCCCGTTACACCTGACGACTAAACGACTAAACCTCCGGTAACACCTGACGACTAAACCTCCGGTAACACCTGACGACTAAACCTCCGGTAACACCTGACGACTAAACCTCCGGTAACACCTGACGACTAAACCTCCGGTAACACCTGACGACTAAACCTCCGGTAACACCTGAACCTCCATCTAACTTTTAATGGACTCCAGCTGCTAACCTCCATCAGAAGCATGTGTGAGTATATGTCTGTTACACGTGGTGTGGTCACTTTAAAACCTTCATATTAACAAGCTTCAACATTAACATCCTGTATGGAGGACTAAAGCTGCCAATATGATTAAAAAAAAAGACTCAATCAATAAATGATTTATATAGAAATAAATGTGGAATTGTCAAATAAATGTGCATGATCATTTTAAACTAAATGAATAGAAATAATTACTTGCCACATTTATTTGACAATAGAAACTTTTATTTATTGCATTTGTTCATTTAATAAGTCATGTTTTTACTTGAATGGCAGCTTTAGCCCTCCGTAGTGAAACAGCTTTGCCATCCTCTGACTGTACTAACAACGGTGAGTAGACTGCAGGGTTTTAAAGGAAATGACCCAATCTTTTGTCTTTGATTTAATCTTACCTCATACATGTTTAGAGAGAGCGTCGATGCTTTATTACTCAGCACTGTGTGTCATCTGAAGGACATCTCCCCATCGCTGCGGCTCTTAGTGTAATGAGCCCCAGATAAAACCATCAATACTGAGGGCGAGCTCTTCTAAAAGCTTTCTGTAATATCGCCCCATCATCCTGCTGGCCGTCTGCCATACAACAACACTAGCTCTTAATTAGGGACCCTCTCTGGGTAATGGCATATGTAAACGGACCGTGTTTAGCACAGTCAGAAAGCTCTTTCACTGGCTTCAGGAATCCAGAAAATAAGGCTATCATTTGTTAAATAAGTTAAAAAAGACCTATCATGCAAAATGCACCTCTGTACGTCGTGTACACGTGAACATGTGTCCCCGGTGTGTCAGAGAAACACAACAACACTCTCTTTTCCTCCGTACCCACATCTCTAAAAACGGGGCTGCAACAGATCCGATACAGACTGATGCAGATATTAATTATTTCCTACGTCACAGAAGGGGAGCTCCGCCTATACGGCCAACTCTCCACCTATCAGGGGAATGAGAAGTTGGGCCACGGCCGGCCATTGCCGCTCGAAAGCGCCGGAGACGCTGTAGTACATATGCCAGGCCTGTAGGTGGCGCTGCAGTCTGCCACAAAAGCAGCGAAGAAGACTTCCCGCTCATGGTTGCCCTTCTGCTTTCCTAAAAGAGTCGAGTTAGCCTTCCTAAAAGGCTCAAATATACAAATAAGTTTTGAGTTTAGTTTTAAGGACTTCCTCGAGCAGGCTTCCCAGATGTCTTCGTTCCATATCTTTGGGGCTTAATTAATGAACAATTTTCTGCCTTTATTATTAGTGACGTCACTAACTCTGAATTAAGTTATAGATCCTCAGATAGCGGTCGGTCGCTGATGTGATTTATAGCCACTGAGGTCCGGCTTTAATGGCACTTCAGTGATGGACTGGAGATATCGGCCTCTGCTTATTGATCCCTTTCCTTTTCTGTGATCTCTCGGGAGGCGTTAGCGAGCGCAGGGGCGAGAAATCTCAGGGGCGATGCAGCTCGTAAAAAGTGCCGACTTCAAATCCCTCTCGGATCATTTAAACTCACGTGAGATCTTCAGTAAAGTCTTAATTCAGCCGATAACAGAGGCTCAGCAGTGAAGCTGGGATATTAAGAGCTAACCGAGCCATGTCAGAAAATATCATTTTAATGTACAATCATCCCCCATACTGATTAATAACCCGTCACTACTGTGTTGAAGAGAACCAATCAGCATCAGGCTGCATCTACACCAGAAATAAGGGCTGTGGTTAAAACAAGCTGAAGAGATCTTAACGCTTTGTTTTACCACATAACATACATCAGTAAATAACCCACTGGTGTTTATATGAGACGACTAAACGGCATCACGCCCCACATTAGCCACCTTTAGCTTAGCGGTGGTGACGTGAAGTCATGTGACCGTGCTGTAGTTCCTTTATAGCCCAACATTAGCCTCCTCAAGCTTAGCGGTGGTAACGTGAAGTCATGTGACCGTGCTGTAGTTCCTTTATAGCCCAACATTAGCCACCTTTAGCTTAGCGGTGGTGACGTGAAGTCATGTGACCGTGCTGTAGTTCCTTTATAGCCCAACATTAGCCTCCTTTAGCTTAGCGGTGGTGACGTGAAGTCATGTGACCGTGCTGTAGTTCCTTGATAGCCCAACATTAGCCACCTTTAGCTTAGCGGTGGTGACGTGAAGTCATGTGACCGTGCTGTAGTTCCTTTAGAGCCCAACATTAGCCTCCTTTAGCTTAGCGGTGGTGACGTGAAGTCATGTGACCGTGCTGTAGTTCCTTTATAGCCCAACATTAGCCTCCTTTAGCTTAGCGGTGGTGACGTGAAGTCATGTGACCGTGCTGTAGTTCCTTTATAGCCCAACATTAGCCTCCTTTAGCTTAGCGGTGGTGACGTGAAGTCATGTGACCGTGCTGTAGTTCCTTTATAGCCCAACATTAGCCTCCTTTAGCTTAGCGGTGGTGACGTGAAGTCATGTGACCGTGCTGTAGTTCCTTTATAGCCCAACATTAGCCTCCTTTAGCTTAGCGGTGGTGACGTGAAGTCATGTGACCGTGCTGTAGTTCCTTTAGAGCCCAACATTAGCCTCCTTTAGCTTAGCGGTGGTGACGTGAAGTCATGTGACCGTGCTGTAGTTCCTTTATAGCCCAACATTAGCCGCCTTTAGCTTAGCGGTGGTGACGTGAAGTCATGTGACCGTGCTGTAGTTCCTTTAGAGCCCAACATTACATTAGTTCTTAATTCAAATATCCTAAAGTGTTGTTAATATGTGGAGGTTCTCCGTCTGAACTAAAGGTCATGTCTCGCTCTCTGGTTGCAGGATGGAGTCAGCATGACGTTAGGAGAGGAACTCAGCAGCAGTGTGAGCACAGACACGGGGTTCTGCTCCGTCCCCCCGCTGCCCTCTGACGCCTCTGAGCTGTGTGACCTCCAGGACCCTCAGGAGGACCCTAACCCTGACCCCCCTCCCCCGCAGGCCATAGACACCCCCCCAGGGTCGCTGTATGAGGAGGACCCCCCCCATAGTGCTGCAGATCCCCCCAGAGACTCAGCCAGACCCAGATCCTGATCCAGACCCGGACCCCGACAGCACCTTTGGGTGGGAGGAGGACGTGACGCTGGCTCTGAAGGAGCTGGACGATCGCTGTGAGGAGGAAGGGGGCGACTTCTCAGACATGTCCAGGTATGAACAGCACTTTAAAGAGTCCTCTCCTGCTGATGTTCAGGTGTATATCAGTATGTAGTGTCTCTACTTTAAAGAGTCCTCTCCTGCTGATGTTCAGGTGTATATCAGTGTGTAGTGTCTCTACTTTAAAGAGTCCTCTCCTGCTGATGGTCAGGTGTATATCAGTATGTAGTGTATCTACTTTAAAGAGTCCTCTCCTGCTGATGTTCAGGTGTATATCAGTATGTAGTGTCTCTACTTTAAAGAGTCCTCTCTTGCTGATGTTCAGGTGTATATCAGTATGTAGTGTCTCTACTTTAAAGAGTCCTCTCCTGCTGATGGTCAGGTGTATATCAGTATGTAGTGTATCTACTTTAAAGAGTCCTCTCCTGCTGATGTTCAGGTGTATATCAGTATGTAGTATCTCTACTTTAAAGAGTCCTCTCCTGCTGATGTTCAGGTGTATATCAGTATGTAGTATCTCTACTTTAAAGAGTCCTCTCCTGCTGATGTTCAGGTGTATATCAGTATGTAGTGTCTCTACTTTAAAGAGTCCTCTCCTGCTGATGTTCAGGTGTATATCAGTATGTAGCGTCTCTACTTTAAAGAGTCCTCTCATTTCTTGGGTGTTCCATAGAAGACGACATTTAGCATCAAATATATCAATCTTAAAACACATTTGACAGTTTATAAAGTTTTGTAAATCTGTCCAAAATGCACGTGATCGTGAAAAGCAGATTATATATCATTCCTCTGTCCAGTGCTTTGGTTTGATATCCGAAGCACTTTGAGACGGAGCTGGCTCTGATCCACAGCCGAACATCTGAAGGTGGGCCAAGCCCGGCTGGAGGACGCTCGTACAGCCAGAACACACACACACACACTCACACACACTCACACTCACACACACTCACACTCACACACACACAGTACTGTCCTGTCCTGAAGGTCTCTCCTTAGTGTGTGTGTGTGTGTGTGTGTGTGTGTGTGTGTGTGTGTGTGTGTGTGTGTGTGTGTGTGTGTGTGTGTGTGTGTGTGTGTGTGTGTGTGTGTGTGTGTGTGTGTGTGTGTGTGTGTGTGTGTGTGTGTGTGTGTGTGTGTGTGTGTGGAGATTGTCCTGCAGCGGGACTTTAACTCGTTTCTCCGTGTGAGAGGAGTTGGTGAGCGAGACCCAAAAATACTGACGTTGTTCCCGAGAGCAGGAGTGTGTGTCTGCAGTGCTGCGTGCTAGCAGCTGCAGACGAGGGGAGAGTGTGTGTGTGTGTGTGGGAGAGAGGGAGAGAGTGTTATTCGGGATGAGGACAGAGGCTGTGCACAGCGCCGGCTTCAGATACCTTTACTCTGTGTGCTTCTTCAGGCTGTTCGGCCCCACCGGCCTGTGAGTATCAGAGAGAGAGTGTGTGTGTGTGTGTGTGTGTGGGGGGGTGATGCTAATGCTAATGCTATTAGCTGCTGTTGTTATTGTGCTGGAGCTCTGCAGCAGATTGGAGCTGCAGGGAGGAAAACGGTGTGTGTGTGTGTGTGTACCCTAACCCGTCCTTCAGTAACGACCGTTAACATCCTTCCTACTCCGCTGACAGATACAGGAAAACATTCGTGCCGACTAACTCTGTCTAACAGCTCTCTCCTTTAGTGTATATAATATCCTGCTTTATATTTTGTTTCTGTAAATGTGTAACTTTTTTAATGCTATTTTATTATTATTATTATTTATTTGTCATTATTTCTGATTGAGATGTTTACATTCTGGATCGTTTCTTTCTAGTCTTTTTATTTCTCAAATGAACTGCCTTGTCGTCTTGTGCTGCCGCCACGCAAACATATGGGATCAACAAAGTACCTCTTATCCTTATCTTCCTGTGTGTGTGTGTGTGTGTGTGTGTGTGTGTTGCAGTCAGGATGAAGGTGACGCAGACTGCTTCCCCCAGACCTCCCCGCCCCCTTCGCCCTTTCTCTCTGCCATCCTCGCCGCCTTCCAGCCGGTCGCCTACGAGAGCGAGGAGGAGGCGTGGCGTTGCCATGTCAACCAGATGCTGTCGGACACGGACGGCTCCTCGGCCGTTTACACCTTCCACGTGTTCTCCAGACTCTTCCAGGTACACACACCTGAGTCCCCACGGCAATGTAAAGTGGGCTTTTCTGCCGGTGGACAGTTGCACCAAGTCAAAGTGGAGTTATCGTTATTTCAAAATGTACATATGTTAGAGACAGAATTATTATATTTTAATTACGTTCTTGCAATTAGTTGATATCCAAATATAAAAACTCCATCACGATATTCACGCTTTGCTTTCATGCATCGTTTGACTCGATAGCCGCTTTCACACCAAGTACCTTCTTCTTCTTCTTCTTCTTCTTCTTCTTCTTCTTCTTCTTCTTCTTCTTCTTCTTCTTCTTCTTCTTCTTCTTCTTCTTCTTCTTCTCTTCTTCTTCTTCTTCTTCTTCTTCTTCTTCTTCTTCTTCTTCTTCTTCTTCTTCTTCTTCTTCTTCTTCTCTTCTTCTTCTTCTTCTTCTTCTCTTCTTCTTCTTCTTCTTCTTCTTCTTCTTCTTCTTCTTCTTCTTCTTCTTCTTCTTCTTCTTCTTCTTCTTCTTCTCTTCTTCTTCTTCTTCTTCTTCTCTTCTTCTTCTTCTTCTTCTTCTTCTTCACCCCCTCCTCACAGAACATGCAGAAGAAGTTCAGCTCCATCACCCACTCCTCCGTGAGGTTCCTGGGGGAGAACCTTCAGCGGATGGGGAACCAGTTCCTGAGTTCTCTGGAGGTGATGACGTCTCGCTCGCAGTGCCCCACAGTGCTGCTGGACGCAGAGACGGTGAGCTGCATGATGGGAAATGTGCTGCAGAAACATGTACATTATCATTTATAAATCACTGCATGCTGTGCACATACAGAGCTGCAGGATGTGGTGTTTCTGTGTCGGTCCCTGAAGGCAGCATCTCCCTGGTCCAATGGGATTCCTCCATGTCATTTTGGATTATGTCAGAAAATAATCTCAAACGTTGATACTTACACGTTTAGTTCAGCAGGATGATCTCTACATATTACTACATATACCACTTTTTGATTTCTGAAGTAAAAAGCTAACAAACTACAGCATGGTCACATGACTTCACGTCCCCACCGCTAAGCTAAAGGAGGCTAATGTTGGGCTATAAAGGAACTACAGCACGGTCACATGACTTCAGGTCACCACCGCTAAGCTAAAGGTGGCTAATGTTGGGCTATAAAGGAACTACAGCACGGTCACATGACTTCAGGTCACCACCGCTAAGCTAAAGGAGGCTAATGTTGGGCTATATAGGAACTACAGCACGGTCACATGACTTCACGTCACCACCGCTAAGCTAAAGGTGGCTAATGTTGGGCTATAAAGGAACTACAGCACGGTCACATGACTTCACGTCACCACCGCTAAGCTAAAGGTGGCTAATGTTGGGCTATAAAGGAGCTACAGCACGGTCACATGACTTCACGTCACCACCGCTAAGCTAAAGGGGGCTAATGTTGGGCTATAAAGGAACTACAGCACGGTCACATGACTTCACGTCACCACCGCTAAGCTAAAGGAGGCTAATGTTGGGCTATAAAGGAACTACAGCACGGTCACATGACTTCACGTCACCACCGCTAAGCTAAAGGTGGCTAATGTTGGGCTATAAAGGAACTACAGCACGGTCACATGACTTCACGTCACCACCGCTAAGCTAAAGGAGGCTAATGTTGGGCTATAAAGGAACTACAGCACGGTCACATGACTTCACGTCACCACCGCTAAGCTAAAGGTGGCTAATGTTGGGCTATAAAGGAACTACAGCACGGTCACATGACTTCACGTCACCACCGCTAAGCTAAAGGAGGCTAATGTTGGGCTATAAAGGAACTACAGCACGGTCACATGACTTCACGTCACCACCGCTAAGCTAAAGGAGGCTAATGTTGGGCTATAAAGGAACTACAGCACGGTCACATGACTTTACGTCACCACCGCTAAGCTAAAGGTGGCTAATGTTGGGCTATAAAGGAACTACAGCACGGTCACATGACTTCAGGTCCCCACCGCTAAGCTAAAGGAGGCTAATGTTGGGCTATATAGGAACTACAGCACGGTCACATGACTTCACGTCTCCACCGCTAAGCTAAAGGTGGCTAATGTTGGGCTATAAAGGAACTACAGCACGGTCACAGGACTTCACGTCACCACCGCTAAGCTAAAGGAGGCTAATGTTGGGCTATAAAGGAACCAGAGCACGGTCACATGACTTCAGGTCCCCACCGCTAAGCTAAAGGAGGCTAATGTTGGGCTATATAGGAACTACAGCACGGTCACATGACTTCACGTCTCCACCGCTAAGCTAAAGGTGGCTAATGTTGGGCTATAAAGGAACTACAGCACGGTCACATGACTTCACGTCACCACCGCTAAGCTAAAGGTGGCTAATGTTGGGCTATAAAGGAACTACAGCACGGTCACATGACTTCACGTCACCACCGCTAAGCTACAGGAGGCTAATGTTGGGCTATAAAGGAACTACAGCACGGTCACATGACTTCACGTCACCTCCGCTAAGCTAAAGGAGGCTAATGTTGGGCTATAAAGGAACTACAGCACGGTCACATGACTTCATGTCTCCACCGCTAAGCTAAAGGTGGCTAATGTTGGGCTATAAAGGAACTACAGCGCGGTCACATGACTTCACGTCACCACCGCTAAGCTAAAGGTGGCTAATGTTGGGCTATAAAGGAACTACAGCACGGTCACATGACTTCACGTCACCACCGCTAAGCTAAAGGTGGCTAATGTTGGGCCATAAAGGAACTACAGCACGGTCACATGACTTCACGTCACCACCGCTAAGCTAAATGAGGCTAATGTTGGGCTATAAAGGAGCTACAGCACGGTCACATGACTTCACGTCACCACCGCTAAGCTAAAGGGGGCTAATGTTGGGCTATAAAGGAGCTACAGCACGGTCACATGACTTCACGTCACCACCGCTAAGCTAAAGGGGGCTAATGTTGGGCGTGATGACATTTAGTCGTCTCATTAGACACTTGTTAGCAACAGCTAACAAGTAATCAGCTCGTGTTAACCACAGACCTTATTTCAGCATAACAACCAAAAACACATTCAGCAAACCATTGACCTCCAGACCAGGGGACAGGAAGTGAGGAAACGCCGAGTCATGTTGGGTTTTGAAGACTCCTTCCTGCAGCTCTGTACTGCCGAGTGTGTGTCCTGGAGCTCCGTGGTGTGTGTTGTGTTAATGTGTGTGTTGTCCTGTCCTGTAGCTGGTCTCTTGTGGCCTGTTGGAGACTCTGAAGTTTAGTGTGCTGGAGTTACAGGAACACCTGGACACCTACAACGCCAAGAGGGAGGCGGCCGAGCAGGTGAGACTCCGCCCATCATCATCATCATCATCATCATCACTTCCTGTTCACCTTGTGAATGTATTAACCTTTTTACATTTCCCAGAAGCTTCCCTTTCTCTTTGAACAACAATTAATTTTAGACTCCCCGGATCTGGACTTTAAACATTTCGATTCCCACCGTCAGGATCATGTTGACATCGCATCTAGATAAAGTGCAGACGATGCAGAGAGCTGTGTGTGTGTGTGTGTGTGTGTGTGTGTGTGTGTGTGGTGTGTGTGTGTGTGTGTGTGTGTGTGTGTGTGTGTGTGTGTGTGTGTGTGTGGTGTGTGTGTGTGTGTGTGTGTGTGTGTGTGTGTGTGTGGTGTGTGTGTGTGTGTGTGTGTGTGTGTGTGTGTGTGTGTGTGTGTGTGTGTGTGTGTGTGTGTGTGTGTGTGTGTGTGTGTGTTGAATCATCCTGGAGGCCAACCCACACAGGCCTCCTTTAATTCTCTAAGTGCAGCCCTGTTATTAGATCTGCCCCAGCAGCCTTCGTCGCGCACAGACGTCCCCCTCCACCTGTAACGCTGCGTGTTGTTCCTCTTCCTCCTGCAGTGGCTGGAGAACTGCAGGAAAACCTTTGGAGACAAAGAGAGCAACCGGAGAGCCGACACTCACACACAGGTAGGAGCAGGGAGGTTACAAGCAGCCACTCGAACATCAATGCATGTGAGGTTTCCAGTGAGGTACCGAGTGTTTCACTTTTAGTAGACACTAGCCGCGTTCACACCGCGGGACTTTCCCCACAGAGGTTCATCAGAACTCTCTAGCTCTCATGAACTAAGCACAGATCGTGTTCACACCGGAGTAAGTCCCTGAGGGAGGATTAGGCAAATGAAGCCGCTGACGTCACTTCTTCTTCTTCTGCTTTGGGTTTACTGGCAGGCTGCAACCCACTTCACGGCGTATACTGCCGCCCGGAGTCCCCGGCCGGAAGTCCCCGGAGTTGGGGAAGGCTTCAGTAGCAGCTGCTGGGAGTCCCAGCAGCTGCTACTGAAGCCTTCCGAGTAAATCTCCAGAACGCCGACACCTCCTCATCTCCACCGCTCCCATGCTTTCCTTTGTGTTGCCATAAGTTAGTCTCTCTGCGTTTCTGCGCTGGGCTAATGCTAATGCTAATAATGCTAATGCGAGGATAATAAAATGGCGGCTTCACAAAACTCTTTGGGAGTGTTACGGGGCGTGGTTTGCAATCCGCCAGCCAATCAGGAACATAGCTCTTTTCTCACAAAGAGCCGCTCCAAAGTCCCTGCTCTCTAGCATGCTCTCTAGCAGGGACTTTGGAGCGGGTAAAAAGGTTCGCATGAACTACTTTTAGCACCGGCTCTTTTTGGTGTGAACGCGATCATGAACTAAGTTCGCATGAACCTTCGTGGGAAAAGTACCGCAGTGTGAACGCGCCTAAAAGGAGGGGTTTCAGGCAGGGGGGGGGGTGTGTGGGAGTGAGTGTGTGGGGGGGGAATGTGTGGGAGAGAACACAGGGATGTGAGCGTTATCAGACCATTGACATGCGCTGAAGCCTACAGGGAGAAGCCGTAACACATGGTGAAAGCCCCCACGCTAACTCTCCGGCTAACGCCTCCTGCCTGACCCCAGCTGTAGTGCACGTGTTGAACGAGCTGCATGTCCTGTCGGATGCTGCTGTGTACTAACAACACACTGTCTGCACACACAGCGGCAGGAGATGTTTACATGTTGGGTTGCTTAGTTCTAGTCTTTCTATGTCTCTATTGCACAGTGCCCCGTCTCTTTACGCTGCAACGCAAACATTCCCCACATTGGTAAACGTACGAGTTGAGATGTCACTCAGTGAGAAGCCCTTTAACACTGAGCTAGCAAGGAAGCTAACTCTTTGCTGCTGTGGGTTCAGTGCTGACGTGTAAGCTCCGCCCCCAGACCATAACCTCTTCCCTGTTTCTGACTCTCGCTATCGCCAGCTCCACTCTGATGAGCGTCAGCACCTAGCACCTAGCTGGTTTAACACTTTAGACTAGCACCTAGCTGGTTTAACACTTTAGATTAGCACCTAGCACCTAGCTGGTTTAACACTTTAGATTAGCACCTAGCACCTAGCTGGTTTAACACTTTAGATTAGCACCTAGCACCTAGCTGGTTTAACACTTTAGATTAGCACCTAGCACCTAGCTGGTTTAACACTTTAGATTAGCACCTAGCTGGTTTAACACTTTAGATTAGCACTTAGCACCTAGCTGGTTTAACACTTTAGATTAGCACCTAGCACCTAGCTGGTTTAACACTTTAGATTAGCACCTAGCACCTAGCTGGTTTAACACTTTAGATTAGCACCTAGCACCTAGCTGGTTTAACACTTTAGATTAGCACCTAGCTGGTTTAACACTTTAGATTAGCACTTAGCACCTAGCTGGTTTAACAGTTTAGATTAGCACCTAGCTGGTTTAACACTTTAGATTAGCACCTAGCACCTAGCTGGTTTAACACTTTAGATTAGCACCTAGCTGGTTTAACGGTTTAGATTAGCACCTAGCTGGTTTAACACTTTAGATTAGCACCTAGCACCTAGCTGGTTTAACGGTTTGGATTAGCACCTAGCTGGTTTAACGGTTTAGATTAGCACCTAGCTGGTTTAACGGTTTAGATTAGCACCTAGCTGGTTTAACGGTTTAGATTAGCACCTAGCTGGTTTAACACTTTAGATTAGCACCTAGCACCTAGCTGGTTTAACGGTTTAGATTAGCACCTAGCTGGTTTAACGGTTTAGATTAGCACCTAGCTGGTTTAACGGTTTAAATTAGCACACCCGAGTGCTTCGCATTGACTTTGTATGAAATCCCGTAAAACTCCTCGTGAGGTCCGAACACCCTTTCAAAATAAAGGCTTGTGGTCCTCTGATGTGTTTGTGAGGAAGAGGAGGAGGAAGGAGCTGCTTCCTGTCTCTGCCATGTGTCGCTCACTAATTCTGGATCTCTCTCTCTCCTTCTGTTTCTGTTGTTGTTGTGACCTGCTCACCTTCTTGCTTAGCAAATGGAGAATCTAGCAGTAAGTGGTTCTCATATTATAGACTCTTGTAGTCATACGGACAAACACTGACCACCCCCCCCCTCATATCTACCTTCATTTAACCCCCCTCACTCATTATGATTTATTATCCTGTATGGCAACATGGGCTTTTCTCTGTTGCTCAACCCTTCGTTATTAAAGCACCTGATTGTGTCTGCAGGGAGATCTGTACTTTCTACGGACTCTGAATACTAGGGATAAGCCCAGAACTCGGTGATGCCAAAACTTGTTTTTCTGCAGATCCTCAGATAGTATCTTTAGGACTCCAGACTAACGGCATCCTGGGAAGATAGAAAATGTGCTTGGGATGCAGAAAATGAAAAATATTCCCTAAAAATCCTACATTGTGAACTGCTAATCTGTTAAAGTGTGCACGAGGGCTAGCTCACTTTAGCTGCTAACCGTTAGCTGCTAGCCGTTAGCCGCTAGCTGCTAGCAGTTAGCCGTTAGCTGCTAACCGTTAGCTGCTAGCCGTTAGCCGCTAGCTGCTAGCCGTTAGCTGCTAGCCGTTAGCCGCTAGCTGTTTCTAGCCAGAGCTCAGTGTAACATCACGGTGCGTTCAAGCTCCATTCAGTAAAAATAAATATTGAGTAGAGGTATATTAAATCGTTTTCATGTTAGTGTTTTGAAATGTTATCCCCAGCAGTGTAGGATAGAAATCAGAGGCGTGTTAAACTTCAAAAACCAAGCATGCTAGCGCTAACAAAGCCGGGTTTTCTTTATTGATGAGATTTGTATTATTTTATTCCCATTGGTGTTGAGAATCATACCACATGTTACTGGTATTAGTCATTCACATCCCTGCTGAACAGCAAGTCGTATTCCGAACATTCAAAGCTTTATTTAAAACTACAAACGGCTTGATGTCAGAGTTTGTCAGAGAGCTCATTTTGTCGTCAGGATTTCATCTCTTTCCTTCTGCATGTTCACGCTCCCTCTCATCCGCTGAGCAGCATGTCCTCCTGGATCAGGGTCTGACCTCTCGGTGATTTGGAGGGTTTCTGATCACATGACTAACTCTGGTAGACTCGGGGTGTTTCTCAATGTCGAGGAAAGCTGCTCCAGAGCCACTATTTCAAGCATACTACGTCATCGAAGGACTGTTACAATGTCCAGCATGCTTGGAAGTCCACCCAGCCCGGCGTACTTAGTTTGGAGAAATGTCGAGGTTGCACATGTGTAGACTCCGGTCTTAAAATCCCCACAATGCTTTGCGCACGGACCAATTTCCCCAGATCTGGAGAAGCCCCTCAATGCAGTGCGCAATGCCTCAATGAGCTCAATGTGGGCGGAGCTTCACAGATGACGAGTTGCATCCTGTTTCCCGGGTAGCCGTTCCCTTCCCCCCTTCAATCTAACCCTTCCCTTCCCCCCATCCTAACCCTAATCTCCCTCCCTCCAAAACCTCTCCTACCCCTTACGGCCCGTCCACACTACAGCTTCAAAAAAAACTTGAAAGGGGGCGTGTCTGAAGCTCGACCAACAACCAATCACATGAATCTCCCGCCCCTGACACACAAGCGGCGGTTTGATTGGCTAGAGCTTGTACTGGCATACGATTCGATTGGCTGACTCTTCCGCCGAAAGCTTCGGAAGCTTCAAAAGTTGAACATTTTACATTTTGAAATGTCGTTGCCATGGCGACAGATCCCTCGCCATCAAGTTAGTTCAAAAGTTTGCATTTAAACTCAAATGTAACACAGACCTCAAGGTATCATTATATATATATATATATATATTAATAATATGAGATATAACATGTTACTTTTGTGACTGGGTAAGTCCGCAACCCAGGCCAGTGCCTCAAATGTTGAGAAAGGTTGAGCCCCGCCCACGTTGAGCCCCGCCCACGTTGAGCCCCGCCCACGTTGAGCCCCGCCCACGTTGAGCCCCGCCCACTTTGAGCCCCGCCCACGTTGAGCCCCGCCCACATCGAGTCGCTGAGGCACTGCGCAGAGGGGTACTACCAAATCTGCGGCGGAAAATGTAAGGCGGGGCTTCTCGTGTGACGCACACCCGCTCGCCTGTTCCGCTCTTTGTTTTCCGAATGCCAGGAAGCATTCTTGCCTCGCTTCTGAAGCAAGATGCCCTGAAGACACGTGCTACCAAGCAAGCGTCCTCGACATTGAGAAACACCCTCACTTCCTGCTCACACTGGACCCCATTTTAACCCTTTCATCTCTCCCCCTCGCCTCTAACCCAGGAACCCATCTAATCAGCTGTTCAGAGGTCAGAGGTGTGTGTGTGACTGCAGCAGGAACAGAGAGGAGCCCAGGAGGAAGCGGACAGTGTGTGTTTAAACTCCTAATACACCCAGATTAGATCGAGCCTTCACCTCGCTGTCAGACGGAGCTTTTTAGGAGAGGTTTTCTGTCTTCCTCTCAAACATTCCTCACTTTCCGCTCACTCACATTGTTGAGTATTTTTCAGTCACGTAGGTCATTTTTGAAAAATCTAACTTTTCCAAAAAATTCTGCATTTTTTTTCCAGTAAATATATATTTCTTTCTTGACATTTAGAGAAGTGTTTGCATTTTCTTTTAAAGTTCTCACTTTGCCGTCACACAAACAAACCAATAATAGGAGTTCAGTGAGGCTTCCTGCTGGAGCTCCCGTCCGTCTCTCCTGCCGGCTTCACACCGACTGCAGAGGAGACCACTGACCTCTCAGCCTCTGAACCCCGCACACTTCTCCTGTGATTAAGGTGTGTGTGTGTGTGTGTGTGTGTGTGTGTGTGTGTGTGTGTAGGAGCTGGAGTTGTGTCGCAGGCTCTATAAGCTCCACTTCCAGCTGCTGCTGCTGTTCCAGGCGTACTGCAAGCTGATCAGCAGAGTGGACACCATCAAGGGGGAGGCGGAGGTGAGACCAGATATCATTCATCTGACTTTAAAGGTCCCCTCTTCTTCATGTCTCTTCTACATCAACATGTGTCCCCTCTTCTTCATGTCTCTTCTACATCAACATGTGTCCCCTCTTCCTCGTTTCTCTTCTACATCAACATGTGTCCCCTCTTCTTCATGTCTCTTCTACATCAACATGTGTCCCCTCTTCCTCGTTTCTCTTCTACATCAACATGTGTCCCCTCTTCTTCATGTCTCTTTCTACATCAACATGTGTCCCCTCTTCTTCATGTCTCTTCTACATCAACATGTGTCCCCTCTTCCTCGTTTCTCTTCTACATCAACATGTGTCCCCTCTTCTTCATGTCTCTTCTACATCAACATGTGTCCCCTCTTCTTCATGTCTCTTCTACATCAACATGTGTCCCCTCTTCTTCATGTCTCTTCTACATCAACATGTGTCCCCTCTTCTTCACGTGTCTTCTACATCAACATGTGTCCCCTCTTCTCCGTGTCTCTTCTACATCAACATGTGTCCCCTCTTCTTCATGTCTCTTCTACATCAACATGTGTCCCCTCTTCTCCGTGTCTCTTCTACATCAGCATGTGTCCCCTCTTCTCCATGTCTCTTCTACATCAACATGTGTCCCCTCTTCTTCATGTCTCTTCTACATCAACATGTGTCCCCTCTGCTTCATGTCTCTTCTACATCAACATGTGTCCCCTCTTCTTCATGTCTCTTCTACATCAACATGTGTCCCCTCTTCTACATCAACATGTGTCCCCTCTTCTACTGTAACGACTTGGCGTCTCACCGTAACGACCGTAATGTCGTTACGGTGAGACGCTCTGTGTTCATGTTATTATATTTAATAATATGAATGTGTGAATGTGTTCGTGGTCAGGTGACCAACATGTCGGAGGAGCTCAGCCTCCTGGAGAGCTGTCTGAAGGAGGCGGAGGCAGGAAGTGACGCTCAGGAGGACGTCTGCATGACGGACGCCGCGCACACCAACACGGAGACGGCCGTCCAATCACTGATCGAGAACCTGAGGACGAGAGACTTCAGCGCAGCGCTCACACAGGTCAAACTGTTCAGGTGAGACACACACTCTGCAACACACACACACACACACTATAACAACACACATGTGAGACACACACTGTAACACACACACTGTAACACACAGGAAACACACACTATAATAACACATCCCCCTCTCTCTCTCCCCAGGTCTCAGTGGCCGAACGATATCTTCGGCAGCGAATCAGAAGCCCCGGTTCAGACCCTGCTGCTGCTCTCCTTCCGGCAGCAGACCCTGGGTCAGCCAGGCTGCCTCGCTGTGGTTGGTCCCAGCCGAGACCTAAGCCCCGCCTCCAGCCGCCTGATGGAGATCAACCTGCAGATCAGGGAGGCTCTGAGCCGGGCCACGCCCCCAAACACGCTCTGAGGCCACGCCCCCCTCCCCCCAAATCATACAAAGGGCTACAGGAAGTGTGGGACTGATGCTATTTCCTGTTTGAATGCTACGCTAACACGCAGATTCAGTTGCAATAAGAGGAGGAGGGGCGTTTCTCTCCTCCTGCGTTTCAAAAACCCTGGTTTGTTTTCTACAAAATGTCCTTTTCCAGCGTCTCGGAGATGAGGTGATGCGTTCAATGTCCATCCCAGTGTCTCGGAGATGAGGTGATGCGTTCAATGTCCATCCCAGTGTCTCGGAGATGAGGTGATGCGTTCAATGTCCATCCCAGTGTCTCGGAGATGAGGTGATGCGTTCAATGTCCATCCCAGTGTCTCGGAGATGAGGTGATGCGTTCAATGTCCATCCCAGTGTCTCGGAGATGAGGTGATGCGTTCAATGTCCATCCCAGTGTCTCGGAGATGAGGTGATGCGTTCAAATGTCCATCCCAGCGTCAGAGTCCACGGCTAGCCCCTGTATGAATGCTAAGCTAAAAGGCAGATTCAGTTGCAATAAGGGGGGGGGGATTAAACCGAAGCGCAGATGGATTTAATTTATCTGCAGATTATTTTCTAAAATCCTGGTTTTGTTCCGTGTCCTCCTCCAGTGTCTGAGTCCCCCGTGATGCGTTCACTGACCCCCCCTCGCGGCAGCATGTTTCAGGACCACATGCAGACGCATCTTCTTAATGACACGTTTTCAAACGCATGCTTGAAAGACAGAAGCACTGCGAGAATATTTTTTTGAGAAATGTATTTTTTATTAGAGCTAATCCTAGGTTGTAAATGTTAGGGTGTTTAACCTGTGACTCCTCAGGGGGTGTAAAGAGAGATCCGTGTTTATCTGCTTTAACCAAATAAGTAGCTGCCTTTAGACACTCGCGCGCGCATTATGGATAACTTATTCTACTCTGTATATATTTTAGAGATGTATAGTGTAAACAGTATTTTGTGTAATGCACTGTTCCTCCGCAGAGGAAGTCTGTACAAAGTGATGAGACGCCGCCTTCCTCCAATCACAACCTTCCTCTGTGATGTAGCTCCGCCTCCTGCTGCACCCCAGCCAATCAGAAGCATTCCCCGTCTCCACTGTGAGCTGTGATTGGCTGCAGGACTCTTCCTGTCCCGGCACATCGTGACGTCACTGTACTCATTCCTCAGAGAGCTTTGCTGCTTGTCTGGTACCTTCGAATGCTGTTCTTAATTATTTAATGAGATATTATTTACCTGGAAGACGTGTCGATGCAGAGCTGCGTCGCACCTTTCTGTTCTCACATGCCAGATAATAAAACCCTAACCATACAGACGCCGTCTCCGCTCGTCATTCTGCAACAGGGCTTCAGGTGTGAGCGTCTCCACGTGCAGACATGCCTTTAAAGCCTGCTTCTATACCAAAGTAAATATCTTTGGACATTTGTCAAAGTCAATCCTTCAGTGTGTGTGTTGGACTGTGTGTATAAAGTGTGTACAGGCGGAGAGATCACATGCATGGAAACCTGCGGTCTTCACAGCCCTTGGGATAAAACTAGATTTCATAAAAGGCTGTTGGACGTCCTGAAGCGGAAGCGCCAGAACGATGGACTCTCGTCTCTCGTCATGAGCTCAGCAGCGATGTGGAGACGAAAGCTGAAGTCACAGGCTCCTCCCCCTTCAGAGCGACGTTAGGGTCAGAATCGGGTACGAGGAACTTGACTTGATGTCGTGGTGCATTCAAACGAGAATTAAAAACACAGATATGGGATGGGGTATAATTAATAAATAATAAATATAAATTATACCCCATCCCTTCCTATCCAACAAGCATACAGACTCCGGTGGAGCGCAAAGGCAATACAATATGTAGGTGTGAATATAACGAGTGACCTAACGACACTAAATGAAGCGAACTGTAAGACTTTAAATCAGGAAATCCAGAGAGATGGAAAGATGGTCAGTTTTCACTCTGGACTTCAGCTCAAGAATAGAAATTATTCAAATGAATATACTTCCAAGAATGTTACAATCTTTACCCGTAGAAACATCCCACTCACAATTCATACAATGGGACAAAAGAATCTGAGGATAAAATACACAACCCTCCAAGCACCTAAAGATAAAGGAGGGATGGCTCGACCGAATCCTCAAGAATATTACGACGCAGCTCAACGCCGTTATTTAGGTAATTGGTGTGATGCAACATATACTGCGAAATGGAAGGATATTGAATTAAATACAATATCAGACCACCATATGCCAAGCATGATGGCGAACAGAACTATGTTCAGAAGGAAGGAGGAATTGCTAGATCACTAAATGCACTCTTGAAACCTGGTTTACAGTGGTTAGAAAATACAGCTTGGAAAGAGAGATCAAAGTTCTCAGTTGGTTGACTTATGACCCTGGAATCTTCGATAACACATTTAGACATTGGTCAGACGAGGGCATTACAGCAATCGCCACTATAATTGAGAGGGGTCGAATCAAAAGCTTTCAAAAACTTAAAGAGGAGTTCGATTTGAACAACCAGGATGTATTTAGGTATTTACAAGCAAGAGATTTCTTTGAGAAAGAAGTGAAACCCCACCGGCAGCACGACATGAACAGAGTGGTTATAACATGGTGTAAAGCAGGGGTGTCAAACTCAAGGCCCGGGGGCCAAATCCGGCCCGCGACTTCATTTCATGTGGCCCCGCAAGAGCTTGCAAAGATTATAATACGTTTATTATACGGTTACATGCCGCTTTACAGAAGCAGGTTGCCCATAAACTACATGTCCCACAATGCATCTCGTTTTGTGACACTGAAGAGACTTGCAATTATTTGCCCTGGACTTCTGCTTTGAAACGTAGTTAATTACTAAGTTATTATCCCATCCGATAATAATCCAATTCAGAGGCAATAATGTAATATAATACGTTATTTTATATATGTATATATATATATATATATTATATTTATATAGTTGCAACCGGCCCTTTGAGTGCAACCTTTATGCGAATGTGGCCCGCGATGAAATTGAGTTTGACAGCCCTGGTGTAAAGCATAGAACAGTGTCTCTTGTGAAGGGACGACAGCGCTGTACCGAGGTCTCGTCATGAACAGGAACACGTATACACTGCATGTTCCAGATACATGGATGACGGAGAGCAAGGGACTGTCGTCCGATGAAGACTGGTTTAATGTATGTGCTGCACGGCGAACCACCACCCGCTCGGGGTGGAAAGAGTTTTGTTGGAAAAATATAATCCGATTTTTCATTCCTCCCAGGTAGGGGTGGGCGATATTGAAGAATATGTTATCACGATATTTTCAGGCAGTATCACGATAGACGATATATATCACGATATTTTATGTCGGTTATTATGGTTATGTTTCAAGTTACTGAACAGAACAAGCGCCTACAAGGTGACAGAAACTCAAAGGAGGAACAGACCAACAGCATTTCAAGCTGGTTTCATTTCAGAAATGAATCCCTGAAGGAACAAGTGAGCAGTGAGCATCAATACACATGAGGGAGGGTAAAACATAACCAAGTAAAACATAAAACATCAATGAGGAAAAGTCAGCGCCAAACAATTAAAATGTAAACTTTAGACTTGAAGTGTAATAAAAGACTTGAGCATGACTGAAGGGAAACACATAAAACGCCACCGCGTCAGTTATGTCTTTCCATCAGGAGCCCCTTTATGAAACGCCTGCCCTGTGGTTCAGGAGCCCCTTTATGAAACGCCTGCCCTATGGTTCAGGAGCCCCTTTATGAAACGCC
This sequence comes from Champsocephalus esox, assembly GCA_036324585.1. Classification (NCBI taxonomy): domain Eukaryota; kingdom Metazoa; phylum Chordata; class Actinopteri; order Perciformes; family Channichthyidae; genus Champsocephalus; species Champsocephalus esox. The sequence goes on from CM070484.1 coordinate 45,833,695, forward strand.
TGCCCTATGGTTCAGGAGCCCCTTTATGAAACGCCTGCCCTGTGGTTCAGGAGCCCCTTTATGAAACGCCTGACCTATGGTTCAGGAGCCCTTTATGAAACGCCTGCCCTGTGGTTCAGGAGCCCCTTGATGAAACGCCTGCCCTATGGTTCAGGAGCCCCTTTATGAAACGCCTGCCCTATGGTTCAGGAGCCCCTTTATGAAACGCCTGCCCTGTGGTTCAGGAGCCCCTTTATGAAACGCCTGCCCTATGGTTCAGGAGCCCCTTTATGAAACGCCTGCCCTATGGTTCAGGAGCCCCTTTATGAAACGCCTCGCTGCAAAGAAAGGGGGCGGGGACTTTGGGAGCGTGTCAAACAACTCGGACTGAAGGAAGGCAGAGGTGCGCTGACATTGTGAAATCGATCGGGCTTGATATATGGAGAAATTAAAATCAGTAGGTGAGGCTGGGGGAGCGGGGGGGGGGAAGAGGCTCTCCGTCCGCTGGCATAGCCCCCTGCGCCGCGCACGGAGAGCCTTGAAGCTGTTGTCGGCCTGTGGGGAAATGTACTCGTGAGAAGTGACTCTGAGAAGCTGCAGGTAGAGCCGTGAGAAATGACTGCAGCTGATTATTTAATGTTGTTTTATAGGCGATAATTTAAGCTTTGTTAGTTCCAGGTTTAAAATGTGCAATAAGTTCATTTCAATACGTTCTGCAATAAACATTGAACCAGTCCGGCCCTCGATTAGCACCCATATTTTTAACGTTGGCCCACTGAGTGTTTGAGTTTGACCCCTGCAGGACATAAAACAAATAAAACTGATAAAATAGTGCAAGAGATTGTTTTGAGATGTGCAAGTAAATAGAAATAAAATAGAAATAGTGCAAGAAGAGTCTATACACACGAATGGAATATGATATATTAGATAAATAATTAGCAAGATGACAAACAGATCAAGGTTATGGATGTTGTTTCAAAGTCTCATAGCAGTGGACCAGTGGTCACCAACCTGTTTAAGCCCAGGATCACCTCCTCGGCCGAGGAGGCGAAAGGCGAGATCTACCTGAAAAGACGGCTCGGACAGTGCCTCCAAGTTGAGGCATCTGAATGACTGTTCAGTGAAGGCTGCATACTCAGCTCACGGCATATAGGCAGGGGTAAAGTGCTATGTTTTATGAGTGGGGGGCGGACCTTGTAGATCATTCTCATATGCTTAAGTGTGTCCTTTGCAGGCCACCGTAGCTGGTGCGCCACCAGGTGACGTGTTAAGGTAAAAGGCATTCAGTTGTTGGTCGGCATAATAATAATAATAATCCTTATATTTATTATAGCGCTCTGTCAAAGACTCTCAAAGCGCTTTTACAAATACACATTACAGATCATACATGTAATGGTAATCTACTGTGGACATTACCCACAGGGGCAAATTCGGGTGAAGTGTCTTGCCCAAGGACACGACGGCCTGACGCAGTGGGAGCGGGTTTCGAACTGGAGTTCGCCAACGCCCCCTTGATCTGATGATCAAACGCACAGACCACTGCGCCACCCGTCCCTCTGCATGCAACGTAATTGTTCACTGTACAAGCTGTGGTCATACATGAAGCCACCACTTGCCTATGCATTGTGTATTCCTTGTACATGCACACATGCATGTTTTAGGAAGTATCGACATGGTGTCAGAAGACGGCACGAGCCTCTCCTCTCGTCTGGAGAACTTTTTCTCCAAAGGCCAGGGGCCTCGTTTATAGCGCCGTGCGTAGGATGCACGTGGGAAGGTTGCTTACGTAGCAGAAATCCAAAAAATAGGTACAGAAATGTTCCGACATTTTCCGATTCACCAAACATTGCGTACCGGCGAGGGAAGTGCGTACCTTATAAATCACAATCCACTCGAAATGCGGTGCGGCTTCACGTAACGCCCATATGTGCCTATAAAGAGTCAAAGAAACGCCCATTCATCCAGACTGACTGACTGCAGGAAGGAGAGCAGGACATGAGGACAGAGCAGCTCAAAAAGACACATTGTTATGATGTAGCTTGTCACACGATAGTCCATATGTGTTCCCGCCACAGCATGAAAGCCACAGGCGTTGGGAAGGCCTGCAGGACGCGCATCGTTATATCTGGGGATGTCCCTCCCAATCTGCAAAGCCTCTTAGAGGGGTAATCCTTCCTCTCAAAACAGAACTCCCGATTAACTCTGCATCTCCATAGCCTAAAAACACTCTTTTGATAGACAGGTGAAAGTGAAAGACCATTGCGCTAATCTACTTTTAAGAAAGAGGGAACATCGTTTCAGGAATCTATAAAAAACCTCTCTATAAATAAGAGGAAAAATGTACTTTTTGTTCCTTCAGCTATTAACACACAGGAATGTATAAACCCGCACATAGGGATGACATGATGCAATACACCTCCTATAGGTGGGTGACATTAAAATGAACATACCAAAAATATGCTGCCTCACTTCTTCGTGACAATATTTCACATCAATTTCCACACCTATTAAACAGACTTACGTAATACAACATGTCTATGCACACGTTATTATTATTATTATTAATAATACAAATAATTATTTAAAAATATATATATATATTTTTTTTATAAACACCTCAGGGGTCACATCAAGAGGATTCTGAAAACGTCTCGCGACCCCCACTTTGGGACCCCCTGCTTCAGCTCACTGAGCCCCTCAGTCTGAGAGGGGGACTCTCCTCCAGCTTGTTGTGGAAACAGCTCCTTATGTCCGTTAGTGCAGCTAGCTAACCAGATGCTAACATCACGGTCCTCGCTAGCACCGGTCTCCCTCTCTCTCCCTCTCCCTCTCCCTCTCCCTCTCTCTCTCACACTCACACTAAATGCGCGATTGCCACACACACAGAGCCGAGCTTGAATGACACAAGCACACGTGTATTTCCATGCAACTCTCTGATTGGTCTGGTGACTCGCCTCTGCTGCATTCACTGAACGCGGGAAATTGCAGTCCTGCCGTCCTCTCTTGTGTCAGGATGAGGTTCACGTGAAGCACGGTCATTATATTATGGAGGTGTCTCAAACATACGGTGGCCCTGAAGTGCAAAACACCACAGCACTTCACATTGGACGGAAAGGGTATTCCTTTAGGGAGAACACTTCTTGTTTGTGATTGGACAGAGCCAGCCAGAGAAGCACTGCTGTGATTGGTTGTTTTTGCTGCCAGTCAAGAAATGACGCTTCGTGATTGGTCAACACCCGACAGCCAAATATGTCCCAACCATGGTCCCATTCCCAACACATCCGCTGTTAGCACACACTCAGAGCTCACAGCTCCTCATGTCTGTTCAGAAACTGGACCAAAGTTAAACAAGTCCAAACCACAGACTGCCTGTGTCATGGCGAATACAGTCGCTGCTTTATTTATGTCTGTATGACGTTGTGAGTGTGGACGGAGCAGCTACAGGTTAGTTTCCTGATTTACATGGAGATAGGCCCCGCCCCCTCTCCAGCGTCTTGTTTGAATGACAGGAGTAAATACAGAATTAATGCTCTATTAACTCATGGTTTTTAAGGGGCTTATCTCCATGTAAATACGATGGTAGACCACCCGCTCTAATCGCTCGAGTTTCACCGCGGCTGTCAGCTGTGTTTGCTCCTGTCATTCAAACAAGAGGCGCTGGAGAGGGGGCGGGGCCTATCTCCATGTAAGTCCTACAACAAAATGAACATATTTGACCGTGATTTAATTGTAATACACGTTTCAAAGTGATGCCGAAGTAACAACACGCTGATACCGGTTAGTAAAAACCATGAATTAACGCGTTGACAAGTCTGCAGACAGACGGCAGGCGAAAAGCTTTTAAAATGCGTGTTTTCTGAATCGGATCCATCAGGCTGAGCTAACCTGTAGCTGCTCTGTCCACACTCACAACAACGTCATACAGACATAAATAAAGCAGCGACTGTATCCTCCATGACACAGGCAGTCTGTGGTTTGTACGAGTTTAACTTTGGTCCAGTTTCTGAACAGATAGAGGAGCTGTGAGCTGTGAGTGTGTGCTAACAGCTAACAGCTGATGTGTTGGGATCATGCGTTGTGGGACCATGGTTGGGACATATTTGGCTGTCGGGTGTTGACCAATCACGAAGCGTCATTTCTTGACTGGCAGCAAAAACAACCAATCACAGCAGTGCTTCTCTGGCTGGCTCTGTCCAATCACAAACAAGAAGTGGGGGTCGGCAACAGGCGGACCGCGGCCCGGATCCGGACCCAGACGGACCCGGAGCTATAATCAATACATTAATAGGGGATTTTTCGGCGCCTCCCGCTTTTTTAACGCTGATTTGGGCGACTTGTGTAATTCGTGGAGAACCAAAGAGTTTTCGTTTTGGGGAGTCAGTCCGACAGACGGACAACTTCTCACTTCAAAAAAGAAGAAGAAATCTAGACCGCAAAAATAATTAAACAAGCGAGTACCTGTTTTTCCTGGCCAAGGACAGGTTCATGAACGCAACACGAGCGTAACGTGCCTTCAAGTGGTATGTCTCGTCTGAAAGGAGTGCTGAGCACCGGAACGCCGCTCCAGCCCTTAACACGCCGCAGTGTGTGCGTGGCTGTGTCTTCAGGTGTCAGCTCAGTGGCGATCTGTTGTTGTTAGCATCTGGTTAGCTCGCTATGCTAACGAAGAGAGCTCTCTCCTGAGAGGCTCACTACCCTCAGCTCAGTGAGGCTAAGGCACCTTGATATGATCGTTATAGTTATTAATGAGACTAAATTAAAAGCAGGTATAAAATATTATATGACAGCAACACAAGAGTTGTTCAAAATAACAAGAATAGAGTTTAAAAGGGGAGTGATTTGTAAAATATGCTCCAGTTCTGTTTCACCTGGTGCTGAGATGTGTCCACAGATCTCTCTCGCTGCTCTCAGAGTGCACCAGATGGATGCTTTAACTTCAATATTTAAACATGACACACACCCACAGTATTTAATGTTAATTGACAATAAATATTGTTGAATTGTACTTTCTTTATTTGATTGGCAGTCAGCTGTTGATGACATGCAGACGTTGATAAAGCTGCAGCTGCTTCCATACGTATCACACTATTCATGAAGCACTTAGACATGTTGAAGCCCCGGACCTTTTCTCTAACTGGACCTCGTTGAATTTGAGTTGAAGACCCCTGCCCTAGAGGGGGGGGGGCATTGCTGATGGCACATTACAAACAACTGAGGACGAAAGATAAGATTTCAGCCAAATGGCATTTAAAAAAATGTACTTTAGAAGTAACATTTAAATTGTATTTAGCTCAAATTATAAACTACATGAGACAGTAATGTAACACAAGTACATTTACATCTGCATTTTACTCCAGTTCAGAGGTACATGGTGTACTTCTACTCCTCTACAGTTCAGAGGTACATGGTGTACTTCTACTCCTCTACAGTTCAGAGGTACATGGTGTACTTCTACTCATGTATTTAATACCTTTAGTTACTTCACAGATGTGGATGAATGATATGAATATATTAATAAATATAACCAAGTGTTGAATCAGACTTTAGTTCCACCTGGAGTAAATCCACCAGCTACCCTGCAGTCTACAAAGTACTTCAGACTAGCTGCTCCTCCACCAGCTACCCTGCAGTCTACAAAGTACTTCAGACTAGCTGCTCCTCCACCAGCTACCCTGCAGTCTACAAAGTACTTCAGACTAGCTGCACCTCCACCAGCTACCCTGCAGTCTACAAAGTGCTTCAGACTAGCTGCACCTCCACCAGCTACCCTGCAGTCTACAAAGTACTTCAGACTAGCTGCACCTCCACCAGCTACCCTGCAGTCTACAAAGTACTTCAGACTAGCTGCACCTTCACCAGCTACCCTGCAGTCTACAAAGTACTTCAGACTAGCTGCACCTTCACCAGCTACCCTGCAGTCTACAAAGTACTTCAGACTAGCTGCACCTCCACCAGCTACCCTGCAGTCTACAAAGTACTTCAGACTAGCTGCACCTCCACCAGCTACCCTGCAGTCTACAAAGTACTTCAGACTAGCTGCACCTCCACCAGCTACCCTGCAGTCTACAAAGTACTTCAGACTAGCTGCTCCTCCACCAGCTACCCTGCAGTCTACAAAGTACTTCAGACTAGCTGCACCTTCACCAGCTACCCTGCAGTCTACAAAGTACTTCAGACTAGCTGCACCTCCACCAGCTACCCTGCAGTCTACAAAGTACTTCAGACTAGCTGCACCTCCACCAGCTACCCTGCAGTCTACAAAGTACTTCAGACTAGCTGCTCCTCCACCAGCTACCCTGCAGTCTACAAAGTACTTCAGACTAGCTGCTCCTCCACCAGCTACCCTGCAGTCTACAAAGTACTTCAGACTAGCTGCTCCTCCACCAGCTACCCTGCAGTCTACAAAGTACTTCAGACTAGCTGCACCTCCACCAGCTACCCTGCAGTCTACAAAGTGCTTCAGACTAGCTGCACCTCCACCAGCTACCCTGCAGTCTACAAAGTACTTCAGACTAGCTGCACCTCCACCAGCTACCCTGCAGTCTACAAAGTACTTCAGACTAGCTGCACCTTCACCAGCTACCCTGCAGTCTACAAAGTACTTCAGACTAGCTGCACCTTCACCAGCTACCCTGCAGTCTACAAAGTACTTCAGACTAGCTGCACCTCCACCAGCTACCCTGCAGTCTACAAAGTACTTCAGACTAGCTGCACCTCCACCAGCTACCCTGCAGTCTACAAAGTACTTCAGACTAGCTGCACCTCCACCAGCTACCCTGCAGTCTACAAAGTACTTCAGACTAGCTGCTCCTCCACCAGCTACCCTGCAGTCTACAAAGTACTTCAGACTAGCTGCACCTTCACCAGCTACCCTGCAGTCTACAAAGTACTTCAGACTAGCTGCACCTCCACCAGCTACCCTGCAGTCTACAAAGTACTTCAGACTAGCTGCACCTCCACCAGCTACCCTGCAGTCTACAAAGTACTTCAGACTAGCTGCTCCTCCACCAGCTACCCTGCAGTCTACAAAGTACTTCAGACTAGCTGCTCCTCCACCAGCTACCCTGCAGTCTACAAAGTACTTCAGACTAGCTGCTCCTCCACCAGCTACCCTGCAGTCTACAAAGTACTTCAGACTAGCTTCACCTCCACCAGCTACCCTGCAGTCTACAAAGTACTTCAGACTAGCTGCACCTTCACCAGCTGCCCTGCAGTCTACAAAGTACTTCAGACTAGCTGCACCTCCACCAGCTACCCTGCAGTCTACAAAGTACTTCAGACTAGCTGCACCTCCACCAGCTACCCTGCAGTCTACAAAGTACTTCAGACTAGCTGCACCTCCACCAGCTACCCTGCAGTCTACAAAGTGCTTCAGACTAGCTGCACCTCCACCAGCTACCCTGCAGTCTACAAAGTACTTCAGACTAGCTGCACCTCCACCAGCTACCCTGCAGTCTACAAAGTACTTCAGACTAGCTGCACCTCCACCAGCTACCCTGCAGTCTACAAAGTACTTCAGACTAGCTGCACCTCCACCAGCTACCCTGCAGTCTACAAAGTACTTCAGACTAGCTGCACCTCCACCAGCTACCCTGCAGTCTACAAAGTACTTCAGACTAGCTGCTCCTCCACCAGCTACCCTGCAGTCTACAAAGTACTTCAGACTAGCTGCACCTTCACCAGCTACCCTGCAGTCTACAAAGTACTTCAGACTAGCTGCACCTCCACCAGCTACCCTGCAGTCTACAAAGTACTTCAGACTAGCTGCACCTCCACCAGCTACCTGCAGTCTACAAAGTACTTCAGACTAGCTGCTCCTCCACCAGCTACCCTGCAGTCTACAAAGTACTTCAGACTAGCTGCTCCTCCACCAGCTACCCTGCAGTCTACAAAGTACTTCAGACTAGCTGCTCCTCCACCAGCTACCCTGCAGTCTACAAAGTACTTCAGACTAGCTGCTCCTCCACCAGCTACCCTGCAGTCTACAAAGTACTTCAGACTAGCTTCACCTCCACCAGCTACCCTGCAGTCTACAAAGTACTTCAGACTAGCTGCACCTTCACCAGCTACCCTGCAGTCTACAAAGTACTTCAGACTAGCTGCACCTCCACCAGCTACCCTGCAGTCTACAAAGTACTTCAGACTAGCTGCACCTCCACCAGCTACCCTGCAGTCTACAAAGTACTTCAGACTAGCTGCTCCTCCACCAGCTACCCTGCAGTCTACAAAGTACTTCAGACTAGCTGCTCCTCCACCAGCTACCCTGCAGTCTACAAAGTACTTCAGACTAGCTGCTCCTCCACCAGCTACCCTGCAGTCTACAAAGTACTTCAGACTAGCTGCTCCTCCACCAGCTACCCTGCAGTCTACAAAGTACTTCAGACTAGCTGCTCCTCCACCAGCTACCCTGCAGTCTACAAAGTACTTCAGACTAGCTGCTCCTCCACCAGCTACCCTGCAGTCTACAAAGTACTTCAGACTAGCTTCACCTCCACCAGCTACCCTGCAGTCTACAAAGTACTTCAGACTAGCTGCACCTTCACCAGCTGCCCTGCAGTCTACAAAGTACTTCAGACTAGCTGCACCTCCACCAGCTACCCTGCAGTCTACAAAGTACTTCAGACTAGCTGCACCTCCACCAGCTACCTGCAGTCTACAAAGTACTTCAGACTAGCTGCACCTCCACCAGCTACCCTGCAGTCTACAAAGTGCTTCAGACTAGCTGCACCTCCACCAGCTACCCTGCAGTCTACAAAGTACTTCAGACTAGCTGCACCTCCACCAGCTACCCTGCAGTCTACAAAGTACTTCAGACTAGCTGCACCTCCACCAGCTACCCTGCAGTCTACAAAGTACTTCAGACTAGCTGCACCTCCACCAGCTACCCTGCAGTCTACAAAGTACTTCAGACTAGCTGCTCCTCCACCAGCTACCCTGCAGTCTACAAAGTACTTCAGACTAGCTGCTCCTCCACCAGCTACCCTGCAGTCTACAAAGTACTTCAGACTAGCTGCACCTCCACCAGCTACCCTGCAGTCTACAAAGTACTTCAGACTAGCTGCACCTCCACCAGCTACCCTGCAGTCTACAAAGTACTTCAGACTAGCTGCTCCTCCACCAGCTACCCTGCAGTCTACAAAGTACTTCAGACTAGCTGCTCCTCCACCAGCTACCCTGCAGTCTACAAAGTACTTCAGACTAGCTGCTCCTCCACAGCTACCCTGCAGTCTACAAAGTACTTCAGACTAGCTTCACCTCCACCAGCTACCCTGCAGTCTACAAAGTACTTCAGACTAGCTGCACCTCCACCAGCTGCCCTGCAGTCTACAAAGTACTTCAGACTAGCTGCACCTCCACCAGCTACCCTGCAGTCTACAAAGTACTTCAGACTAGCTGCACCTCCACCAGCTACCCTGCAGTCTACAAAGTACTTCAGACTAGCTGCACCTCCACCAGCTACCCTGCAGTCTACATAGTGCTTCAGACTAGCTGCACCTCCACCAGCTACCCTGCAGTCTACAAAGTACTTCAGACTAGCTGCACCTCCACCAGCTACCCTGCAGTCTACAAAGTACTTCAGACTAGCTGCACCTCCACCAGCTACCCTGCAGTCTACAAAGTACTTCAGACTAGCTGCACCTCACCAGCTACCCTGCAGTCTACAAAGTACTTCAGACTAGCTGCTCCTCCACCAGCTACCCTGCAGTCTACAAAGTACTTCAGACTAGCTGCTCCTCCACCAGCTACCCTGCAGTCTACAAAGTACTTCAGACTAGCTGCACCTCCACCAGCTACCCTGCAGTCTACAAAGTACTTCAGACTAGCTGCACCTCCACCAGCTACCCTGCAGTCTACAAAGTACTTCAGACTAGCTGCACCTCCACCAGCTACCCTGCAGTCTACAAAGTACTTCAGACTAGCTGCACTCCACCAGCTACCTGCAGTCTACAAAGTACTTCAGACTAGCTGCTCCTCCACCAGCTACCCTGCAGTCTACAAAGTACTTCAGACTAGCTGCTCCTTCACCAGCTACCCTGCAGTCTACAAAGTACTTCAGACTAGCTGCTCCTCCACCAGCTACCCTGCAGTCTACAAAGTACTTCAGACTAGCTGCTCCTCCACCAGCTACCCTGCAGTCTACAAAGTACTTCAGACTAGCTGCTCCTCCACCAGCTACCTGCAGTCTACAAAGTACTTCAGACTAGCTTCACCTCCACCAGCTTTGAGAACACTGAGTACTTCTACTTTTACTCAAGTACAAGATCTGAGTACTTCTACTTTTACTCAAGTACAAGATCTGAGTACTTCTACTCAAGTACAAGATCTGAGTACTTTTACTCAAGTACAAGATCTGAGTACTTTTACTCAGTACTTTTACTCAAGTACAAGATCTGAGTACTTTTACTCTTACTCAAGTACAAGATCTGAGTACTTTTACTCTTACTCAAGTACAAGATCTGAGTACTTTTACTCTTACTCAAGTACAAGATCTGAGTACTTCTACTTTTACTCAAGTACAAGATCTGAGTACTTCTACTTTTACTCAAGTACAGACCCGAGTACTTCTACCTTTACTCAAGGTCAAGATCTGAGTACTTCTACTTTAACTCAAGGTCAAGATCTGAGTACTTCTACTTTTACTCAAGTACAGACCCGAGTACTTCTACCTTTACTCAAGGTCAAGATCTGAGTACTTCTACTTTAACTCAAGGTCAAGATCTGAGTACTTCTACTTTTACTCAAGTACAGACCCGAGTACTTCTGAGTGACATGTAGCGTTTAAAGATATTCCTGTTCAATGATATTTGCTGTTCTAAAAGTATTTGTGTTTCCATTCCCACTGTCATTTAAATAAAATGTGCCCTCAGTGATGAAAGTGAACACACACACAGACACACACACAGACACACACACAGACACACACACAGACACACACACACACACAGCAGAGTGCAGGTAGCCGTTTATTACAATAGCAACTGTAACGCTTACCGTTAATATCAAACACAAAACAAGGCATTAAATAAAGTTTAAACGTCTAATTAATGTTCTGCATCCAAATGCCATCGCTGCAGATCTGCAGGTACAGGGTCTGGGGGGGCTGAGGGGACGTGCTGAGGGGACGGGGGGACGGGGCTGAGGGGAAGCGGGGGGGGGGCTGAGGGGAAGCGGGGGGGGCTGAGAGGAAGCGGGGGGGGCTGAGAGGAAGCGGGGGGGGCTGAGAGGAAGCGGGGGGGGCTGAGAGGAAGCGGGGGGGGCTGAGAGGAAGCGGGGGGGGCTGAGAGGAAGCGGGGGGGGCTGAGAGGAAGCGGGGGGGGCTGAGAGGAAGCGGGGGGGGGCTGAGAGGAAGTGGGGGGGGGCTGAGAGGAAGCGGGGGGGGCTGAGAGGAAGCGGGGGGGGGCTGATAGAAGCGGGGGGGGCTGATAGGAAGCGGGGGGGGCTGATAGGAAGCGGGGGGGGCTGATAGGAAGCGGGGGGGGCTGATAGGAAGCGGGGGGGGGCTGATAGGAAGCGGGGGGGGGCTGATAGGAGCGGGGGGGGCTGATAGGAAGCGGGGGGGGCTGATAGGAAGCGGGGGGGGCTGATAGGAAGCGGGGGGGGCTGATAGGAAGCGGGGGGGGCTGATAGGAAGCGGGGGGGGCTGATAGGAAGCGGGGGGGGCTGATAGGAAGCGGGGGGGGGCTGATAGGAAGCGGGGGGGGCTGATAGGAAGCGGGGGGGGCTGATAGGAAGCGGGGGGGTCAGAGGGGGGGCTACAGGATGTACTTGAAGCTGAAGGTGCTCTCGCAGGACAGGCGCTTGCCCCTGCAGCGCCCGCACAGGTCCTGGCGGTGCGGGCGCTTCGGGTCCACGTGGCGCTGCGTCTCCGAGCAGCAGCAGCGCGCCTTGTTGCACGTCTGCAAACACCACAGAAGAAGAAGGAGGTTAAGAGGTCAGTGGAGGACCAGGAAACACAGCAGAAGAAGTCCGCAATACTCTTTTAAACGTTGGCCATGCGTGCAGCAGGTCAGTGTGTGAGTCTGGGGCCGTTTCTCACTCTCGAGGATACTGGCTTCCAAGCCAATATTTCAAGGATGCTACGTCATCAAGTGGCGCAGCAGGACCGTTCCAATCTCAAGCATACTTGGAATTCCACCGAGGCCGCGTCCTTGGTTTGGGGGAAATTTCACGGCTGCACGTGGGTAGACTTCGCGTCCTTAAAATCCCCACAATGCTTTGCGCACGGACCAAGTGTGTTAGTAAGTATGTGACTTTCTTATCACCAGAAATGTGTTCCGTGAAAGTAAAGCAAGTTCATAACGAGACAGACATCGTGAGGGATTTATTTTCGGTACAGTTTACGTTGAAACCGTTAGAGAGAGTGGCACACTTGTTAGCCTGTTCCATTCTTCTTCGTTTTCCGAAGCCGTGGCTTGGAAGCACACTTGGACTGTAGTCAGTACCACACACCCGATTGCACTGGATACGGGTCCAGGCGCCTGGATACGGGTCCAGGCGCCTGGATACGGGTCCAGGCGCCTGGATGCGGGTCCAGGCGCCTGGATACGGGTCCAGGCGCCTGGATGCGGGTCCAGGTTCCTGCCGTGCGGACTGAGGCGGGAAAAGGAGTCTTTTCCATGACGGTCCTCGGTCTTGGAACGACCTTCACTCACGCCTCAAACTGAGGACACTCGTCTCAACAGCATGTTTTAGATGGAAGTTGTCTGAAGTCCTGACCTCCAGCTGCTCTTACAGAAATAAGTAGTGCACCTTTCTAATGGCGCGTTTCCACCGCGGCGGGTCGCTCGCTTTAAGCGTGCCGAGACGGTTTCTGGTTGCGTTTCCACTCGGCCTAGTTTTGACCCGGGGCGACTTTTTCACCTTTTTTCTGGCCCGACTAAATCGTGGTTCTAGAGCCAGGAGCAACCGGGCTGAGTCGGGCTGAGCATGCTAAACTAGAGAGAATCGCTGGCCAGGGGCGACAACTACAACAAGATGAACATATTTGACCGTGATGTAATTGTAATACACGTTTCTAAATGATGCCGAAGTAACAACACACTGATACCGGTTAGTAAGAACATGAGTGAATGCTTTGAGTCTGCAGACAGACGGCAGAGAAAACCCTTTGAATGCGTGTTTTCTGAATGGAGATCAGCTAAGCTAACGCTATATATGCTCCGACCGTCCACGCTCACAGCAACGGCCTACAGACAGACGTAAAGCAGCGACTGTACTCTCCATGACACAGGCAGTCTGTGGTTTGTACTTGTTTAGCTTCTGTCTAGTTTCTGAACAGATACGAGGAGCTGTGAGCTCTGAGGGCTAACCGCTAACGGCTGTGCTGTTTTCTGGGGTGCTCATTGAAGATAACGTCCAACTCCGCCTACACTGCGTTGCCATAGTAACTGCCCCAGTTCCTAAACTGTAATGGAAGCAGCATTAAAGTGAGCCGGGCCTAACGAGGCCTAACCAAACCGAGCGAGGCCTGCAGTGGAAACGCGCCATTGCTGTCCTATGTGCTCAATGTAGGGACTGCTTTTCGTCTTTTGTCTTCTTAGTTAGTGCTCTGTATTTTATGTGTGTGTAACGCTGCTGCCTTCTTGGCCAGCTCAGCTTTGTAAATGAGATTCTATCTCGATGCTTTTATCTCGTTAAATAAAGGTTAAATACAATTAAAAAAATAACTTGCTTAGTTTCTGAAGGAAGTGACTTGGAAGTACGCGACTACCAAGCCAGCATCCTCGAGATTGTGAAACGGCCTGTGTTTGTGCAAACGGTGCATGACTGATGATGTGTGTATTACCAGAAAACACACCAGAGAAGAAGAGTTCAGTGGAGGACCAGGAAACACCAGAGAAGAAGAGTTCAGTGGAGGACCAGGAAACACAGACAAGAAGAGTTCAGTGGAGGACCAGGAAACACAGAGAAGAAGAGTTCAGTGGAGGACCAGGAAACACCAGAGAAGAAGAGTTCAGTGGAGGACCAGGAAACACCAGAGAAGAAGAGTTCAGTGGAGGACCAGGAAACACCAGAGAAGAAGAGTTCAGTGGAGGACCAGGAAACACCAGAGAAGAAGAGTTCAGTGGAGGACCAGGAAACACCAGAGAAGAAGAGTTCAGTGGAGGACCAGGAAACACCAGAGAAGAAGAGTTCAGTGGAGGACCAGGAAACACCAGAGAAGAAGAGTTCAGTGGAGGACCAGGAAACACAGAGAAGAAGAGTTCAGTGGAGGACCAGGAAACACCAGAGAAGAAGAGTTCAGTGGAGGACCAGGAAACACCAGAGAAGAAGAGTTCAGTGGAGGACCAGGAAACACAGAGAAGAAGAGTTCAGTGGAGGACCAGGAAACAGAGAAGAAGAGTTCAGTGGAGGACCAGGAAACAGAGAAGAAGAGTTCAGTGGAGGACCAGGAAACACAGAGAAGAAGAGTTTGATTTGATTGAATATATATCTTTTATACATTTGGTTTTGTATCCAGGGTCGTGGGAAACGGGGTTTCGATCTCACAAACTGAGAGATTACAGTGAAGTTGCCTTTGAGTTCATTGGAGGACAGGGCGCTTACGTGACACGTGATGTCCTCCACTCGGTACGGGTTGAAGGACTTCTGGCATTTTCTGCAGAACTGTTTGAAATAAACCTGGAAATAAAAAAGCATTTTAAATTATTCAACAGTGAGAGGAAACCGAAGAGCTGCGGGGATCAGGGCGAGACGCCGTGTCCGGTCCGTCTCATCTAGAGGTCCCCCCCCTCTTCCAGCCGTTACTAAAGAGCTGACTCTGGGTCAGTAGCTGCCGTGATGAAACTCCACATCCTGTTCCAAACCACATCAAGGATCCTCTCTGAACAGGATGGAGCTCTCTCTCTCTCTCAGGTTCACCACCAGGTGACTTCCTCTTGACTTCCTCTCTCTCTCTCCAGCACAGGTTAGCTCTGAGTGCTAGCATGCTAATGTGAACACAGACCGTATCTCTTCCAGAACACGTCTCATTGTTTCTGACAGCAACGTTTCTGATTGGCCCGTGGGGGTAAAGCCCGCCCACATTTTAGTAATGTGGTCATGACGCAGCAAATCTGGATCAGCTCCGTAGTTCCCCGTTTTTAGAGACGTGGGTACGGAGGAGAAGAGAGAGGGGTTTGTTCTGACACTTTGAGAGTCTCCTGACACACGGGGGACACACGGGGACACACCGGGACACACAGGGGACACACGGGGGACACACGGGACACACCGGGGACACGCGGGGACACATGGTGACGTAGAAAAGACATCACTTTGTGAGTCTCCTGACTAGGGATGGGTAACGAGAACCGGTACCAAGTCAGTACCGGTACCTGATTGGACGGTATTGGTATAGCGTTAAGCCGCTGGACAAACGGTGCTGCTATCGGTATATGAATTACGCTACTTCCTTAGTTTAAACAATTGTGGTTGGTTGGGAACCCTCGTCCCGTGTGACCTATCCGGTTTGAGTACCACTCTGATTGGCCACTGTGAATGCCACTCGTCATCTCTCCTAACAGCGCTCTTCTTACTGTGAGACTCCCGGGGGCAGACCATAGGGCCAGACCACAGGGCCAGACCATAGGGCCAGACCACAGACCATAGGGCCAGACCACAGGGGCAGACCACAGGGCCAGACCATAGGGCCAGACCACAGACCATAGGGCCAGACCACAGGGGCAGACCACAGACCACAGGGCCAGACCACAGACCACAGGGCCAGACCACAGACCACAGGGCCAGACCACAGGGCCAGACCACAGGGCCAGACCACAGGGCCAGACCACAGGGCCAGACCACAGGGCCAGACCACAGGGGCAGACCACAGGGGCAGACCACAGGGGCAGACCACAGGGGCAGACGCAGCATCTTGCTTGCTGATGCATACCCACTGAACGGGAGGAACTCAGCGAACAGACGATATGAACCGTTTTGACCCACGGAACAGAAGTCCAACACCAAGTCTAAATCAACACTTGGCAAAACGGCTACTTTAGCACATAACTGGCAAATGCGATGTTTTCTACGTCATTTTATGTCAAGGGCATAACAACGGTTAATCCAATGTCTGTGTAACTTTAAAAGTGTTACTGATAATCCATCATAACAATTATAAATAATAAACGTATTATATAATGGTTAGCCGACCGGAGGTGCGCACGCAGCGTCTCGTTGCTTACATGGATTTATGAACTGCCCTAATTACCGCCCCCCTTCCAAAGACAGTCGAACGAAAAAGTTACATTAAATAATAAAATAACAATAAAATGACTGTTTAATCTTCACATCTTGTAATCATGTCTATAATTTTGAGCACCAAATTATTGAAAAGTATCGATAAGAGTATCGAAAAATACCGCTATCGGTAAGCAGTATCGGTATCGATAAAATCCTAACGATCCCTGCTCCTGACACATAGGGACACACCGGGGACACACCGGGGACACACCGGGGACACGTGGTGATGTAGAGAAGACATCAGGAGGGATGATAGGAGAGCTTTAAAGTGGATATCTTTGGACACATCACCGTGGAGACTGAGACAGTGGCGCAGCCCAGGCCCACCCAGGTTACTCATTGGCCCACACTGAGAACGCTTCGGTGTCATTTAAAAAAAAAGATAAAAAAATGTCTTCACTCGTTAGAATATCCAAGAATTCAAAGTGAAATTCAAGCGAACAAATATCGAGTTTAATTAATGTCGTGTGCTTTGTCCTCTGAACCGAACTCATTTACGGTAAAAACTGATTGTTGGTTCCGGCACGCGCCATAATAACGAGAGAGAGGCGGAGAGCTGCCAGATAAATGATGGCCCAAAGTTCACTGATGAACTTTGGTTTAAAAGAAAAAAGCCAGACTCCAGGAGGAGCCCCCTGCCCTCATCCAGCAGCGAAACCATCATTTTCTGATAACAATGAAATAGCCCGCCTCCCTCTCCCCCCGCCTCCCTCTCCCCACCTCTCCCTCTCCTCTCCCTCTGCCTCTCTCTCACCTCTCCCTCTGCCTCCCTCTCACCTCTCCCCCACTGCCTCCCTCTCCCCACCTCTCCCTCCCTCTCCCTACATCTCCCTCTCCCCCACCTCTCCCTCTGCCTCCCTCTCCCTCTCCCCCACTGCCTCCCTCTCCCCACCTCTCCCTCCCTCTCCCTCTCCCCCACCTCTCCCTCTGCCTCCCTCTCACCCACTGCCTCCCTCTCCCCACCCCCCACCTCTCCCTCTGCCTCCCTCTCCCCACCCCCCACCTCTCCCTCTGCCTCCCTCTCCCTCTCCCCCACTGCCTCCCTCTCCCCACGCCCCATTCATTCTATTTAGGGGCGCCTCTCAAAGCACCCAAGGACACCTTACAATGCATAACATATTCCAAGGAAAGGTTTTAAGACAGTCCAAGAATGCATGCCGGGTGATGGAAAGTATTCCAAAAGTATTCTAAAAGTAATCTGCCACCGGTACCGGCGGGGATTGTCGTTAGCTTCTGATGCGCAGAAGAAAGATCTGGCCCACCCTAAAGTACATTTCTGCCTCGGCTGCTGCTCCGAGGCGAAACTCTTTTTACAAAACAAACCAGGATTTTAGGAAATAATCAACAGATACATTTAAATCCATCAGCTGTCAGTTTGACTGACCTTTACATACGATAGTTCAGTTTTCCTCACCTTGCTGGTTCCCTGAACGCACCACACATAGGCGCTCTCCCACCGCAGGTTACACTCTCTGCAGTGGTAGTACCCGTACTTCTGCTCCAGGAACTACAACACACACACACACACACACACACACACACACACACTTTAGTTAGACAGAAATCATGGAGGAACACGTGAGCAGTTTTATAAAGAGTTAGACTTTCTTAAGATTTAAAAACGTTATTAACCCAAAACAGAGGGTTCTCATGCTGTGTTCAGGTACAGGGGTTTTATTGAAACCAGATTTAAGACGATAACTTGTTTTTAATACGTGTAGGTACTTGTGAGAATAACGAGTAATGAATATACTTTATAGGATCTGCAGATACACGTTTCGTCTTCTCGAGCACCAGCTAATATCTCTCCCGATCGTCGGCACTTTACGATCACCTTCCCTGAACTGTCTCAGGCGTAACTAAAGTCTGATTTAAGGGTCGTTTATATTTCACATCATTAATCAGAATCTGTAAAGTAACTAAAATAAATGTAGTAAAAACCAGGTTAACCTTAAAGAAAGCCCTCAGGATTACAAAAGACCCCCATCCCCCCCCAGCCACACACTGGTCCGTCTGGCAGGCGGTCCCGCAGCATCGGACTGAACCCACCAGACTCAGGACGGCTTCATCCCCCCGGCCAGAAGACTGCTAACACCTGAACTTTGAAACAACGTCCATAACGTTCATCTGGCTGCTACTTAGAAAGGATGCATCTAACAAATCATATTCACTGCTTTTGTCTTCCTAGCTAGTTCTCTGTATTTTATATGTGTGTGTGAGCGCTGCTGCTTCTTGGCCAGGTCAGCATTGAAAATGAGATTCTGTCTCAATGCTTTGATCTAATTAAATAAAGGTTAAATACAACAACACATTGTATATAGACTCTTATTGACATGTTCGATTCCTGTCTTGAATAGTGAGCCGTCGATGGGTTTCATTCCATTTCAAAGTGCTTTTTGACGCTCTGCTACTCCAACATCCAATCACAGAGCTTGAGCACTGATCACGGGGTTTGTCAAGCTGAGCACATGGTGTAGTCCCAAACGATAGCTGAGGATTCTGGGTAGTGTAGTGTCTTCTGCCATCCAAAAAGGGAACACACTGTTTGACACAGCTGAAGCTCTGGCCTTCCTTAAAAACTAACACTTTAATACAAATTACAGTTGTATTACCCACAATGCACTGTTTTTTTGAGAACAAAATCGTAACTAATGTAATTTTTACATTCTGACGAAAAATACAAATTATTATGAATACAAATACAATAAAAGAAGCCTCCCGTGAGTTACTACCAGCTATAAAGTAGATTTTAAAACGTTGTATAGAATAAAAGCTCACTGCGGGACGACATGTGCGTGCACCACGACAAAGGAGCCTCATTCACATTCGCGGTTGTTCGCGTGGTGCTCCCCACACTCACGACACTCACCTGGAACTTCACGCGCGCCTTGCCCTTCGCCTCCTGCTGCTCCTCGTGCTCCTCCTCTCCTCCCTCTGGATCTTTGGTTCTGGTTCTGGTTTTCTTTCGAGGTTCTCGGGTTCTCTCCTCCGGTTCCCCCCCCTCCTCCTCCAGGAAGCACGTGACGCTCCTGAAGGCCACGGGGGAGTAAACAGCGAGAGTGCGCGGGTACGAGACCCCGGCGTCCCCCAAGCGGGCCAGGGTGCGCGTGCCGATCCCACACTGCACTGCGGCGTCCCGGCGCGGGTTCACCTGCACGGCCGCGTCCCGCGTGTTGAACCTCCGGAGGCGCGGGGCCAGAGAGGGGTTGATCTGCGCGAGGAGGGCCCGCAGCTGCGCGCGCTGCTGGTTGTTGAAGGCGTCCGCGGCGTCTCCATAGTGCGCGAGAAAGCTCTTGTACTTCCGGTACCTGGGGGGGTGCAGGTAGGTGTCCGCGTGCTCCTCGCAGTAAGCCATGCTGTCAGGCCTCAGGTAGCACGCGGGGGGTTTATGTAGAGGCACGCGCTCCATCAGCGCTGATGAGCAGCAGGTGAGCAGCAGCACGTGACCAGGTGACCATTTATATTACACATTCAACTTCAATTAACAAGTTTTAGAGATTAGAATTATGTTAATATAATAATAAACCTGGAGACTAAGTGTGTTAAAACAAGTTGATAACATGTGAAGACACGTGACCTACCTTTATTATCACAGGTACAGCTTTATCATTATATACACTTATTATACATCTGTTCAGATTCATGGGGCTTAGACACACACACACACACACACACTATGGAGTCAGAGGAAACAATCTGTAATGAACAGGAAAATAAAATAACAACATATAAATATTAGCATTTATTTGTTGATATATTTCTATATTTTATAAATATCTATTTATTTATTGCATACAATTTAATTCATTTTGTTTAAATATTTAAATCGTTTTTATATTGTATTAAATATTTCTGTCCCTTTTATATTTAATTATTATTTTGCATATTAATACAAAATAAATGACAGCAAATACATATTTATATATCTTTATTTATATTTTGCAAAAAAAAATACATATATTTCATCTTTGTTTACTTTTAATGTTGTTTTATTTGTCTACAGATTTTCTTTTATGGCACTCATACAACTCCAACACGCACACACACACACACACACAGATTTAAAGCACGAACGCTGTTTGCTTTGATGGCACGTTCACAGACTGAAGGTGACGGAGCATCTTTAGCTGCAACTACAACAAATAATAATAAACTATTAAATAAAGTTCTGCAGAAATGTCTCTAAAGTTTCTGTTTCATATTAAAGTGAATATCTTTGGACCTCTGACCACCGTGGACTCTAAGACTCAGAGACTCTGGGACTCAGAGACTCTGGGACTCTAATGCTCAGAGACTCTAAGACTCAGAGACTCTGGGACTCTAAGACTCTGGGACTCTCAGACTCTGAGACTCAGAGACTCTCAGACTCTGGGACTCGCAGACTCTGGGACTCAGACTCTGGGACTCAGAGACTCAGGGACTCAGACTCTGGGACTCAGACTCTGAGACTCAGAGACTCTGGGACTCAGAGACTCTGGGACTCTAAGACTCAGAGACTCTGAGACTCAGGGACTCTCAGACTCAGGGACTCAGGGACTCTGAGACTCAGGGACTCTCAGACTCAGAGACTCTCAGACTCTGGGACTCTCAGACTCAGAGACTCTGGGACTCTCAGACTCAGGGACTCAGAGACTCTGGGACTCAGGGACTCTCAGACTCTGGAACTCTCAGACTCTGGGACTCTCAGACTCAGGGACTCAGAGACTCTCAGACTCTGGGACTCTCAGACTCAGGACTCAGAGACTCAGGGACTCTCAGACTCTGGGACTCTGGGACTCTAGGACTCTGAGACTCTAGGACTCTGAGACTCTGAGACTCAGGGACTCTCAGACTCAGGGACTATGAGACTCTGGGACTCTGGACTCAGAGACTCTGGGACTCAGAGACTCTGGGACTCTAAGACTCAGAGACTCTGGGACTCAGGGAATCTCAGACTCTGGGACTCAGACTCTGGGACTCTGAGACTGGGACTCTGAGACTCTGGGACTCTGAGACTCAGGGACTCTGAGACTCAGGGACTCAGAGACTCTGGGACTCTGAGACTCAGGGACTCTCAGACTCAGAGACTCTCAGACTCTGGGACTCTCAGACTCAGAGACTCTGGGACTCTCAGACTCAGGGACTCAGAGACTCAGGGACTCTCAGACTCTGGAACTCTCAGACTCTGGGACTCTCAGACTCAGGGACTCTCAGACTCTGGGACACTCAGGACTCAGAGACTCAGGGACTCTCAGACTCTGGGACTCTGAGACTCTGGGACTCTAGGACTCTGAGACTCAGGGACTCTCAGACTCAGGGACTATGAGACTCTGGGACTCAGAGACTCTGGGACTCTAAGACTCAGAGACTCTGGGACTCAGGGAATCTCAGACTCTGGGACTCAGACTCTGGGACTCTGAGACTCTGAGACTGGGACTCTGAGACTCTGGGACTCTGAGACTCAGGGACTCTCAGACTCAGTGACTCAGAGACTCTGGGACTCAGGGACTCTCAGACTCAGGACTTGGGACTCTCAGACTCTGAGACTCAGGGACTCAGAGACTCAGGGACTCTCAGACTCAGAGACTCTCAGACTCAGGGACTCAGAGACTCTGGGACTCAGGGACTCTCAGACTCTGGAACTCTCAGACTCTGGGACTCTCAGACTCAGGGACTCAGAGACTCTCAGACTCTGGGACTCTCAGACTCAGGGACTATGAGACTCTGGGACTCTGAGACTCTAGGACTCTGGGATTCTGAGACTCGGGACTCTGAGACTCTCAGACTCTGGGACTCTCAGACTCTGGGACTCTCAGACTCAGAGACTCTGGGACTCAGAGACTCTGCGACTCAGAGACTCTGAGACTCGGGACTCTGGACTCTGAGACTCTGGGACTCAGACTCTGGGACTCTGAGATGCATCAAACGACCTGCAGATGAAGGAGTGATGGTCTCCAGCTGCAGCTCCATCCTCAGACACTCAGTGAATGCAGTTTCATTGTAGTGTCCTGCAGAGTGTCCTGGTCTCCCTCCAGCTGTGTGACCGGGACACGTTGAGACCCCAGAGTGTCGTCATAGCAGCGTATCGTCAGGGTCTCCACTCAGAGCAGAGGGGCTGCCGGACGCTAACCTGATATCTAGACACATAGCATACGTGGCGTTAGTCATGCAGACATTAGGTTTGGGCGGAGTTGGACCACGTTGGAGCGGCTTTGGAGTCCATGTCTGGCGGGTTCAGGGTCAGCAATGGCAGTTCTTAGTTCCGCTAAAACTGAAACATCGACACAGAATTAGTCAAAACCAGTCCACAGAGCAAACGCGTTCAGCTTCTGGTTAAAACTGACATTTTGAGCTGAACTCAGCATCCTCAATCACCTGCAGCACTGTCCAAAGCTGTCAAGTCATTGTCGAGCTATCGTCTGCATATGCTAATTGGTGCTAATTGATGCTAATTGGTGCTAATTGGTGCTAATTGGTGCTAATTATGCAGGTTAGCATCCGGCAGTTTCTATGTCCTGGAGACCCTACTCATACAACGGGCCTTATCTGTCCCGTCTGAGGGCTGGTTTCGATGCATGTTGGGTCGATTCTACGGTTTGAGGTTATTCAAAACTGCAATTCTTTCTCGTACAGATGTCAGAGCTGAACTCAGCGTCCTCAGTCCGCTCCAGCACCGCTCCAGCTGCCCACGGCAGAACGTGACTCAGTTTGCTGTTTGGATGCATTTTGGGTCCATTTCAAAGATTTAGCGGAAACAAAACTGACATTTATTTTCCTACAAATGTCAGAGATGTTTCCATCGTAACACGTTGGGGTCTCGTCATTTCCAGGATCACAATAAGACTCTGAGCTGCAGACAGGCTCCGTCACACGGGGGTGGGGTGGGGGGGGGCAGGGGTCCAGAGTGATGGTGTTGGGGTCGCTGGAGGTCACGGCTCCGTACGAAGACTCAAAGTCGTCGTCGTCGTCGTCTTCAAACCTCTGATAGCTGACTCCCACGTCCTGCCCCCCCCCCGCTGGCTCCTCTTTGTGCAACACCTTCCTCCGGTACACCCTGTACGCCAGGATGAAGACCCCCGCCTCGGCCGCCTGGAACAGAGCGTAGAGGAGCGGGAACATGTACATCCCTCCCATCAGCTGCGGGGGGAAGGCCAGTTTCAAGATGGCGGTGCACAGCTGCACGTTCTGGCATCCCGTCTCCAGGGAAACGGAGCGGCGGCTGGCGGGCGGCAGGTCGAAGAGGACGGCCAGACCGTAACCGGCGGCGTACCCACAGAGAGGCATGAGGAGAGCCACCACGTACACCGAGGGGGGGAGGGAGGACAGCAGGCCGGGACCCAGCAGGGCCCCCGTCAGCAGGAGGAGCAGCAGGAGGGTCACCAGGAGGGACCAGAGGGAGACCTGGGGCGGGAGAGAGGAGGGGGGGTTAATATCGCAGGAGGGACCAGAGGGAGACCTGGGTGGAGAGAGGAGGGGGGGTTAATACAGCAGGAGGGACCAGAGGGAGACCTGGGGGGAGGAGAGGAGGGGGGGTTAATACAGCAGGAGGGACCAGAGGGAGACCTGGGGGGAGAGAGGAGGGGGGGTTAATACAGCAGGAGGGACCAGAGGGAGACCTGGGGGAGAGAGGAGGGGGGGTTAATACAGCAGGAGGGACCAGAGGGAGACCTGGGGGGGGAGAGAGGAGGGGGGGTTAATACAGCAGGAGGGACCAGAGGGAGACCTGGGGGGGAGAGAGGAGGGGGGGTTAATACAGCAGGAGGGACCAGAGGGAGACCTGGGGGGGAGGAGGAGGGGGGGGTTAATACAGCAGGAGGGACCAGAGGGAGACCTGGGGGAGAGAGGAGGGGGGGTTAATACAGCAGGAGGGACCAGAGGGAGACCTGGGGGGAGAGAGGAGGGGGGGTTAATACAGCAGGAGGGACCAGAGGGAGACCTGGGGGGGGGGAGAGGAGGAGGGGGGGTTAATACAGCAGGAGGGACCAGAGGGAGACCTGGGGGGGAGAGAGGAGGGGGGGGTTAATACAGCAGGAGGGACCAGAGGGAGACCTGGGGGGGAGAGAGGAGGGGGGGGTTAATACAGCAGGAGGGACCAGAGGGAGACCTGGGGGGGAGAGAGGAGGGGGGGTTAATACAGCAGGAGGGACCAGAGGGAGACCTGGGGGGAGAGAGGAGGGGGGGTTAATACAGCAGGAGGGACCAGAGGGAGACCTGGGGGGGAGAGAGGAGGGGGGGTTAATACAGCAGGAGGGACCAGAGGGAGACCTGGGGGGAGAGGAGGAGGGGGGGGTTAATACACCAGGAGGGACCAGAGGGAGACCTGGGGGGAGAGAGGAGGGGGGGTTAATACAGCAGGAGGGACCAGAGGGAGACCTGGGGGGGGGGAGAGAGGAGGGGGGGTTAATACAGCAGGAGGGACCAGAGGGAGACCTGGGGGGAGAGAGGAGGGGGGGTTAATACAGCAGGAGGGACCAGAGGGAGACCTGGGGGGAGAGAGGAGGGGGGGTTAATACAGCAGGAGGGACCAGAGGGAGACCTGGGGGGAGAGAGGAGGGGGGGTTAATACAGCAGGAGGGACCAGAGGGAGACCTGGGGGGGGAGAGAGGAGGGGGGGGTTAATACAGCAGGAGGGACCAGAGGGAGACCTGGGGGGAGAGAGGAGGGGGGGGTTAATACAGCAGGAGGGACCAGAGGGAGACCTGGGGGGGAGAGAGGAGGGGGGGGTTAATACAGCAGGAGGGACCAGAGGGAGACCTGGGGGGAGAGGAGGAGGGGGGGTTAATACAGCAGGAGGGACCAGAGGGAGACCTGGGGGGAGAGAGGAGGGGGGGGTTAATACAGCAGGAGGGACCAGAGGGAGACCTGGGGGGGAGAGAGGAGGGGGGGGTTAATACAGCAGGAGGGACCAGAGGGAGACCTGGGGGGGGAGGGGGGGGGGTTAATACAGCAGGAGGGACCAGAGGGAGACCTGGGGGGAGAGGAGGGAGGGGGGGGTTAATACAGCAGGAGGGACCAGAGGGAGACCTGGGGGGAGAGAGGAGGGGGGGGTTAATACAGCAGGAGGGACCAGAGGGAGACCTGGGGGGAGAGAGGAGGGGGGGGTTAATACAGCAGGAGGGACCAGAGGGAGACCTGGGGGAGAGAGGAGGGGGGGTTAATACAGCAGGAGGGACCAGAGGGAGACCTGGGGGAGAGAGGAGGGGGGGTTAATACAGCAGGAGGGACCAGAGGGAGACCTGGGGGAGAGAGGAGGGGGGGTTAATACACCAGGAGGGACCAGAGGGAGACCTGGGGGGGGAGGGGGGGGTTAATACACCAGGAGGGACCAGAGGGAGACCTGGGGGGGAGAGAGGAGGGGGGGGGTTAATACAGCAGGAGGGGACCAGAGGGAGACCTGGGGGAGAGAGGAGGGGGGGTTAATACAGCAGGAGGGACCAGAGGGAGACCTGGGGGGGGGGAGGGGGGGTTAATACACTCAAGAGACCCTGATCAGGAACCCCTCAAGAGACCCTGATCAGGAACCCTCAAGAGACCCTGATCAGGAACCCCTCAAGAGACCCTGATCAGGAACCCCTCAAGAGACCCTGATGTAACGACATCACGTTTAGTAAATTACACTTTTAAGATGTTAGTGGGATGTGTGGTTTGAGACTGAGCAGGTGAACTGGGAACATGTCGAACACACAGACGTCACCATGAAACCCCCCCCCTTCATGACCGACGTCAACACAACTATCTTTTATATTACAAGTTGTCTGACAGGAAATGTTTAAATATGCAAATGAGGCGTTATGTGAGTTAAATGTTTTCTTTCCTCTGAACGAAGACGTGAAGGAAGCTGAATATCCTGAAGGGTGACCTCACTGTATTCCTAATGTTTGTAACAGCAGGGTTTCCCACACACAGACTATACCTGGGCGACCGTTAATATACTGGGCGGGCCTTCCAGGTATATTAACGGCCGTCCAGGTATATTAACGGCCGCCCAGGTATATTAACGGCCGCCCAGGTATATTAACGGCCGTCCAGGTATATTAACGGTTGCCCAAGTATATTAACGGCCGTCCAGGTATATTAACGGTCGCCCAGGTATATTAACGGTCGCCCAGGTATATTAACGGCCGTCGCCCAGGTATATTAACGGCCGCCCAGGTATATTTAACGGCCGCCCAGGTATATTAACGGCCGCCCAGGTATATTAACGGTCGCCCAGGTATATTAACGGCCGTCGCCCAGGTATATTAACGGCCCGCCCAGGTATATTAACGGCCGCCCAGGTATATTAACGGCCGTCCAGGTATATTAACGGTTGCCCAAGTATATTAACGGCCGTCCAGGTATATTAACGGTCGCCCAGGTATATTAACGGCCGCCCAGGTATAATAACGGCCGTCCAGGTATATTAACGGTCGCCCAGGTATATTAACGGCCGTCCAGGTATATTAACGGCTGCCCAGGTATATTAACGGCCGTCCAGGTATATTAACGGCCGTCCAGGTATATTAACGGTCGCCCAGGTATATTAACGGCCGTCCAGGTATATTAACGTCCGTCCAGGTATATTAACGGCCGCCCAGGAATATTAACGGCAGTCCAGGTATATTAACGGCCGTCCAGGTATATTAACGGTTGCCCAAGTATATTAACGGCCGTCCAGGTATATTAACGGTGGCCCAGGTATATTAACGGCCGCCCATGTATATTAACGGCTGTCCAGGTATATTAACGGTCGCCCAGGTATATTAACGGCCGTCGCCCAGGTATATTAACGGCCGTCCAGGTATATTAACGGTGGCCCAGGTATATTAACGGCCGCCCAGGTATATTAACGGCCGTCCAGGTATATTAACGGTCGCCCAGGTATATTAACGGCCGTCGCCCAGGTATATTAACGGCCGCCCAGGTATATTAACGGTCGCCCAGGTATATTAACGGCCGCCCAGGTATATTACGGTCGCCCAGGTATATTAACGGCCGCCCAGGTATATTAACGGCCGTCCAGGTATATTAACGGCCGTCCAGGTATATTAACGGCCGCCCAGGTATATTAACGGTCGCCCAGGTATATTAACGGCCGTCCAGGTATATTAACGGTCGCCCAGGTATATTAACGGCCGTCCAGGTATATTAACGGCCCGTCCAGGTATATTAACGGTCGCCCAGGTATATTAACGGCCGTCCAGGTATATTAACGGTCGCCCAGGTATATTAACGGCCGTCCAGGTATATTAACGGCCGTCCAGGTATATTAACGTCCGTCCAGGTATATTTCGCGACCCATTTAGTTTTTGTTTTTTTTAGAATTTTTTTATACGTTTTTTTTTATTCGTCCTTGCCCACGACGCCATCTGCGATCGATTAACTTGTGGACAATGATCCCTCGCTCCCTTGCACTGATCTCGCCTCCTTCTGGCCTGTTAAGTGGCCTGCCTCACACAGGGTGACTGGCTGTCCACGTGATGTGGCCTGCCGACATGGCCACTGTCAGACAGATCACAAATCAAAGCCCTTGATTGGTCTCTGTGTGCCATTCAAGCTCGGGATCAGCTCAGGTGAGGTGAGGTGAAGGACTCTGAGGGTTTAGAAAGTTAACTTAGTCTAAGTTCTCAGTGGGTCTCAAACAGTGTGGTCACCAGTTATGTAAACACATATTTCTATTTGAGAGGGTAGTGATTGGTCTAATGCAGGGGTGCCCAACCTTTTTTGAACCGAGAACTACTTTTAAAGTTGCCAGTCTGCCGAGATCTACCAGTCCAACTAGAGAGGCGTTACTGACAGCCTGCTGCCAGGTACATACACACTACTACTAAAACTGACCTTTGTACGATGAATACTTAATAAAATACTGCAGATCCTTTATCTGACCTCTTAATCTCCACAAGTATTTAACTGAAGTGACACAACAGTGTTGTTGATACAGAGTTGGAGTGTATGCACACGTCACTACAGTGGGTAATGTTTAAGAAGCATTGAACCGGGCTGCCACATGTGACACAGGGGAAAAAGAAAAGACTCTGAACCCTCTCTTTGCCATTATATAAAAATAGTGTTGCTACAAAAGTATAAATGAGGCTTACTAATAAGACGACTCAGATCTGAAGCTGCTCAGGAATCTGCTGCCAACGTGCAATAAAAGAGACAAAGATAATAGAATCTAACCCTTTTTTTGTTGCATTTTAGTCGAGTATAAAAATAAATGCCTTTAAAATAGGATGCAAGCAACTCTAGCTTCTGAACCTGAATTGATAATAGACTATAATCAATTTAGTTTGCATTCTTATACCATTTTGTACAATAATTAGAATGAATAAATTCAAACAAATTAAAACGTACAGCTGATTAATAACGGTATCTAACTTGAGTTTTTATTATATCAAAAACCTGTTGAAATGCTACTGTTATTTTTACTGTCCCCCAAAAGCGCGTCGCAGCCTCCAGGAATGCTTCTTTCACAACTTTGCGTCTTTGAAAGACTGCATGTGTTTCTCAAGAACGTGACGGACACGATGAGATGCTCTGGAGCAGCTTTGATCTTGTTGCTGGCCTGGTGGAAATGGACTGCTGTGCATTTAGCTGTGCTTTCAGGCCCCTCCCTTTTAGCTGTCCTCTCACGCCCCTCCCCTTTAGCTGTCCTCTCAGGCCCCTCCCCTTTAGCTGTCCTCTCAGGCCCCTCCCCTTTAGCTGTCCTCTCAGGCCCCTCCCCTTTAGCTGTCCTCTCAGGCCCCTCCCCTTTTTGAGCGTAGGGCAGAATTGGGAGGGATTTCCGTCTCGTAGCGTTTGTGCACTGTTTTGAAATGGCGCTCCTAAATGACCCTTCTTCGATAAAGCCACGCTCGCAGTGCAGACGAGACAGATGGACTTTGAATTGGAATAGATACAGAAATAATCATCCTCCCACTCGGAGTGAACATGAAATATTTTGGGCTTTTTTGCTTCAGCCATAATTGCGGTCTTGTGTGTGTGCGGACTGTCACTCCTGTTGCCACGGACAACGTCAGCAAAATAGTGCCCACTGCCCACCAGCCACGCCCCGACACATGGGGTCACGCCGGCCAATCACAAAGCTTTGGTGCGTTCAAGTGCATTATTCTGGCACGGGAAGATTATGTTATAGGACATTAACGATAAAACAGAATATTGTTGTTCTATTTTTAGACACATCTCGCGATCGACTGGGAATCTCCCCGCGATCAACCGGTCGATCGCGATCGACTGGTTGGGCACCCCTGCTCTAATGGATAGCGAGGTGGGCTGAAGATCGGAAGGCTGTGAGTTCAAATCCCGCCAGGAACACCACCACTAGTGCCCTTGAGTAAGGCACTTAGCCCTTAGTCACTCCAGGGAGGATGTCCCTGTAATCGGTCATTATAAGTCGCTTTGGATAAAAGCGTCAGCTAAATGAAATGTAATGTGATTAGTAAAATATGCATGAATAAATAAATAAAAAGTTAACTGGGTGAAAAAAGGCAAGATACACTTTTAAAACTTGTTGAGAGAAAACTAGTCTTTGCTGCTGCCTCA
Source organism: Champsocephalus esox (assembly GCA_036324585.1). NCBI lineage: Eukaryota > Metazoa > Chordata > Actinopteri > Perciformes > Channichthyidae > Champsocephalus > Champsocephalus esox. The sequence continues at coordinate 45,863,398 of CM070484.1, forward strand.
AAGAGGAGCAGGGGGAGAGGAGGGAGAGGGGGAGAGGAGGGAGAGAGGAGGGAGAGGGGGAGAGGAGGGAGACAGGAGAGGGGGAGAGGAGGGAGAGGAGGGAGAGGAGAGGGGGAGAGGAGCAGGGGGGAGAGGAGGGAGAGGAGAGGGGGAGAGGGGGGAGAGGAGGGAGAGGAGAGGGGGAGAGGAGGGAGACAGGAGAGGCGCTGGTTCAGGAGCACAGACACACTCACAACTATAAATGACCCAAAAATAAATGAATAAACAAGTTTCAGTGTTTGTTCATATTGGTATTGGAAATGGTATGGTATTGTTGTTGTTGTTGTTGTTGTTGTTGTTGTTGTTGTTGGATGGTATGGTATCGGTTATGGCCATGATTTTATGATTATTGAAATGTATACAGTTCTGTTTAATATAGGTGTTTCCATAGATCTAGTCTCTTTATTTTCCCCTCAAAATGCACCAGATTGATGAATTTAACTCCAAAATAAAAAATAAAATCTTACCGGGGGGGCATGCTCCTGGACCCCCTAGAGGATTTGAGGTCGACCCCCACTAAAAATCACATGGATAGGTTCCTAAATACATTTATAAATACATGGAAATGGGTTACTATAGTAACTCATTTCCATGTGTTCATGTGTGGGTAGTAGATTCAAACTATAGGGCTATCACTATGGGCCCTGCCTGTACCTGTTCGCTCTGCCATCGCGTGAAGGGTCTGCTAACAAGCGACCAACAGAAAGGTTAATGTTGTTGCACGTCACCTCATATATATATATAATATGAGGTGTTATATATAATATACAGTGTTTAAATTCTTGATAGAAATGTTCAAAATGTGGTTTGGAGTCAGCCCATGACTTTTTATTCACCATCATGTATTTATGGAACCACTGCATCCGGCCTGGATTCCTCCATCTGAAAGCTCATCTGATGTTTCATTGGAAGTGACTTCTGAAACAGGGTGGAGCTGCTGCTGACGTCACTGCCTGTCTCTGATGGGAGTCTCCCTGATGTCTCTTATCTGAGAGGGAGGGGCGCTGACGTCACTAACCGCCCCCCCCCCTCCACGGAGAAAGTACGCAGTGCGCTTTTACGCACAGAAAGCTGACAGTAAAGTCAAAATGGCACGACATGTAATTTGTGAGTAACTTTGAACACATTTACCTTCAACACGATGTCTGCCACGCGGGAGTTCCGGTACCGCAGCAGCACCCCCAGCCCGATGGGGATCAGGGTGCTGCACAGGGTCAGGATGATGGCTCCAAAGGGCATCAGGTTCACCACCGGGGTGTTGATCCAGGCCCGGCTGTAGACCCAGAGGCACAGCGGCATCAGAACCAGAGCCAGCAGCGTGGAGGAGATGGTCATGATGATGCTGAGAGACACGGGGAGACGCGGGGTTAGGGCGAGAGGCAAAGGCTTTATCATCATGTGCAGCAGCTGCAGGGAAGTCCCAGGCTCCTCCAACAATATATATATATATATATATACTGAAAATATACAAGCAGAAAATACATCTGTATCTAAATAATACTTTAAGGAAATACTGAATACAAGGAGAGGTGCGCTTTCACAGCTCTCTCGCGCTTCGTGTCTCGAGCTGCTGTATTACCAAGTCCTAATACTTGGGTATTCTGACTCGTGCACTTTTCTTGCGTGTTATGTATTTATCCTGCTGTGTTTGTAAATGTCTTTTTCTTCACGGTGCACGTGCGGATGGAAAGTAGCTCAAAGCTGAACCCGGCATTATTACACTTGGCACATAAGTGTTCATTACTGTGCACTGTCCGTGCCAAATAAACCATTACAAATACATTAAAATAAACACGAGAGCCGTGCGTAAAGCTCTCCAAGTGCCCGGGATGTCCGTGCGTCATGTGTCGGTTTACGCTCACATGTACAGGTTCTCTATAAGCTCTTAAAAAGTCGTGTTTCTTGATGACTTCCAACCTGAGGTTCATGTCCGCGTGCATGAGCAGCGACAGGATGTTGGACAGGTTCCCGCCCGGGCAGCAGCCGCAGATCAGCACCGCCATGGCCGCGACGTCATCCAGAGAGAAGGCGAGCGCGAGCAGGAAGGCCACGAGCGGCATGATGACGAACTGGCAGATGATGGCCAGCAGGACCCCCACGGGCCTGCGCACCTGCTCCCCCAGCGCGCTCACATCCACCGTGCAGCCCAGACCCAGCATGGTGAAGCACAGCACGAGACCCA
>CM070484.1:45870618-45880238 GCA_036324585.1 Champsocephalus esox
GAGGTGTGTGTGATGGAGGTGTGTGTGGTGGGGTGTGTGTGTGGTGGTGGTGTGTGTGGTGTGTGTGGGTGTGTGTGATGGGGTGTGTGTGTGGTGGTGTGTGTGATGGAGGTGTGTGTGATGCGGTGTGTGTGTGATGTGGTGTGTGTGTGTGGGTGTGTGTGTGGAGGTGTGTGTGATGGTGGTGTGTGTGTGATGGGGTGTGTGTGATGGAGGTGTGTGTGATGGTGTGTGTGTGTGCAGGTGTGTGTGTGCAGGTGTGTGTGATGGAGGTGTGTGTGATGGAGGTGTGTGTGTGGTGGTGTGTGTGATGGAGGTGTGTGTGTGATGGAGGTGTGTGTGATGGTGGTGTGTGTGATGGTGGTGTGTGTGTGGAGTGTGTGTGTGTGGTGGTGTGTGTGATGGAGTGTGTGTGATGCGGTGTGTGTGTGATGGAGGTGTGTGTGATGGATGTGTGTGTGATGCAGGTGTGTGTGATGGAGGTGTGTGTGTGGGGTGTGTGTGATGGGGTGTGTGTGATGGAGGTGTGTGTGTGGGGTGTGTGTGGTGGAGGTGTGTGTGATGGAGGTGTGTGTGATGGAGGTGTGTGTGTGAGGTGTGTGTGTGTGGTGTGTGTGATGGTGGTGTGTGTGATGGAGGTGTGTGTGATGGAGGTGTGTGTGATGGAGGTGTGTGTGTGTGGGGGTGTGTGTGTGTGATGGAGGTGTGTGTGTGGAGGTGTGTGTGTGGTGGTGTGTGTGGTGGAGGTGTGTGTGTGATGGAGGTGTGTGTGATGGAGGTGTGTGTGTGGAGGTGTGTGTGTGTGGGGTGTGTGTGTGATGGAGGTGTGTGTGATGGGGTGTGTGTGTGATGGTGGTGTGTGTGATGGAGGTGTGTGTGATGGGGTGTGTGTGTGATGGAGGTGTGTGTGATGGTGGTGTGTGTGTGTGGGGTGTGTGTGATGGGGTGTGTGTGATGGAGGTGTGTGTGTGATGGAGGTGTGTGTGATGGAGGTGTGTGTGTGATGGAGGTGTGTGTGTGATGGAGGTGTGTGTGATGGAGGTGTGTGTGTGGAGGTGTGTGTGTGGGGTGTTGTGTGATGGAGGTGTGTGTGATGCGGTGTGTGTGATGGTGTGTGTGTGGAGGTGTGTGTGTGAGGTGTGTGTGTGTGGAGGTGTGTGTGTGGAGGTGTGTGTGTGGAGTGTGTGTGATGGAGGTGTGTGTGGTGGAGGTGTGTGTGTGTGGTGGTGTGTGTGTGGAGGTGTGTGTGATGGAGGTGTGTGTGTGATGGAGGTGTGTGTGTGGAGGTGTGTGTGGTGGTGGTGTGTGTGATGGGTGTGTGTGTGGAGGTGTGTGTGTGAGGTGTGTGTGATGGGGTGTGTGTGTGTGGTGGTGTGTGTGTGTGGAGGTGTGTGTGATGGAGGTGTGTGTGATGGGGTGTGTGTGTGTGGTGGTGTGTGTGGTGGGGTGTGTGTGTGGGTGTGTGTGTGTGGTGGTGTGTGTGATGGTGGTGTGTGTGTGGAGGTGTGTGTGTGTGGAGGTGTGTGTGTGGAGGTGTGTGTGATGGTGGTGTGTGTGTGTGTGGAGGTGTGTGTGTGGGGTGTGTGTGTGGAGGTGTGTGTGTGGAGGTGTGTGTGGTGGGGTGTGTGTGTGAGGTGTGTGTGTGTGGTGGTGTGTGTGATGGGGTGTGTGTGTGGGGTGTGTGTGTGATGGTGGTGTGTGTGTGTGGTGTGTGTGTGGGGTGTGTGTGATGGAGGTGTGTGTGTGATGGGGTGTGTGTGGTGGTGGTGTGTGTGATGGGGTGTGTGTGTGTGTGAGGTGTGTGTGTGTGGGTGTGTGTGTGTGGGGTGTGTGTGATGGGTGTGTGTGATGGGTGTGTGTGTGTGGAGGTGTGTGTGATGGTGGTGTGTGTGTGATGGGGTGTGTGTGATGGAGGTGTGTGTGATGGGTGTGTGTGGTGTGTGTGATGGTGGTGTGTGTGGTGGGGTGTGTGTGTGGAGGTGTGTGTGTGGTGGTGTGTGTGTGGAGGTGTGTGTGTGTGAGGTGTGTGTGGGTGTGTGTGTGGGGTGTGTGTGTGTGGAGGTGTGTGTGTGGTGGTGTGTGTGTGAGGTGTGTGTGATGGAGGTGTGTGTGTGGGGTGTGTGTGTGTGGTGTGTGTGTGTGTGGAGGTGTGTGTGTGGAGGTGTGTGTGTGATGTGGTGTGTGTGATGCAGGTGTGTGTGTGGAGTGTGTGTGTGATGGAGGTGTGTGTGTGATGCGGGTGTGTGTGATGGAGGTGTGTGTGTGTGATGGTGGTGTGTGTGTGTGGAGGTGTGTGTGTGTGGAGTGTGTGTGTGTGGGTGTGTGTGTGGTGGTGTGTGTGTGTGATGGGGTGTGTGTGTGGAGGTGTGTGTGTGGAGGTGTGTGTGTGTGTGGTGTGTGTGTGGAGGTGTGTGTGTGGGGTGTGTGTGTGATGGAGGTGTGTGTGTGTGGTGGTGTGTGTGTGGAGGTGTGTGTGATGGGGTGTGTGTGTGAGGTGTGTGTGTGTGTGGTGTGTGTGTGTGGTGGTGTGTGTGTGGAGGTGTGTGTGTGAGGTGTGTGTGATGGGGTGTGTGTGTGGGGTGTGTGATGGAGGTGTGTGTGTGATGGGGTGTGTGTGTGAGGTGTGTGTGTGGGGTGTGTGTGAGGTGTGTGTGTGTGGGGTGTGTGTGTGAGGTGTGTGTGATGGGGTGTGTGTGTGGAGGTGTGTGTGTGGAGGTGTGTGTGTGATGGTGGTGTGTGTGTGGGGTGTGTGTGTGATGGAGGTGTGTGTGTGTGATGGAGGTGTGTGTGTGTGTGGGTGTGTGTGTGTGGTGTGTGTGATGGGGTGTGTGTGTGGAGGTGTGTGTGTGGTGGTGTGTGTGTGGGGTGTGTGTGTGTGGAGGTGTGTGTGATGGAGGTGTGTGTGTGTGGAGGTGTGTGTGTGGAGGTGTGTGTGTGGAGGTGTGTGTGTGGTGGTGTGTGTGTGAGGTGTGTGTGTGGTGGTGTGTGTGATGGAGGTGTGTGTGTGATGGGGTGTGTGTGTGGGGTGTGTGTGATGGAGGTGTGTGTGTGTGGTGGTGTGTGTGTGTGGATGTGTGTGTGTGGGGTGTGTGTGATGGAGGTGTGTGTGTGTGTGGAGGTGTGTGTGTGGAGGTGTGTGTGTGGTGGTGTGTGTGTGTGGGTGTGTGTGATGGTGTGTGTGTGTGATGGAGGTGTGTGTGTGATGGGGTGTGTGTGTGTGGGGTGTGTGTGATGGTGGTGTGTGTGTGGGGTGTGTGTGATGAGGTGTGTGTGTGATGGAGGTGTGTGTGTGGGGTGTGTGTGTGGGGTGTGTGTGTGAGGTGTGTGTGATGGAGGTGTGTGTGTGGAGGTGTGTGTGGAGGTGTGTGTGTGTGGAGGTGTGTGTGTGATGGTGTGTGTGTGTGGGGTGTGTGATGAGGTGTGTGTGTGTGGGGTGTGTGTGTGTGAGGTGTGTGTGTGGAGGTGTGTGTGATGGAGGTGTGTGTGATGGAGGTGTGTGTGTGATGGAGGTGTGTGTGATGGAGGTGTGTGTGTGTGGGGTGTGTGTGTGTGTGGGGTGTGTGTGTGTGAGGTGTGTGTGTGTGGTGTGTGTGTGGGGTGTGTGTGATGGAGGTGTGTGTGATGGGGTGTGTGTGTGTGGGTGTGTGTGTGATGGAGGTGTGTGTGTGATGGAGGTGTGTGTGATGGAGGTGTGTGTGATGGAGGTTTGTGTGATGGAGGTGTGTGTGATGCAGGTGTGTGTGATGGAGGTGTGTGTGATGGAGGTGTGTGTGTGATGGAGGTGTGTGTGATGGAGGTGTGTGTGATGGAGGTGTGTGTGATGGAGGTTTGTGTGATGGAGGTGTGTGTGATGCAGGTGTGTGTGATGGAGGTGTGTGTGATGCAGGTGTGTGTGATGGAGGTGTGTGTGATGGAGGTGTGTGTGATGGAGGTGTGTGTGATGGAGGTGTGTTTGATGGAGGTGTGTGTGATGGAGGTGTGTGTGATGGAGGTGTGTGTGTGATGGAGGTGTGTGTGATGGTGTGTGTGTGGTGGAGGTGTGTGTGATGGAGGTGTGTGTGATGGATCTGTGTTGATGTTTCTTTAACATTATGCTGAAAGGTGGGGTCGGTAAGTTTGAGAAACCGGCTCGAGATCGCTAGAATTTGAAAATACACAACCGGAGAAAATCTTCCACTTCCTCACAGAGCCCCTCCCCCAACACACACGAACGCGCACGTGACCAATGAGGGCACGAGATCAGTGTGTGCCCCGATGGCAGGCTGACAGGCAGGTAGGCCACCAGTATCACGGCTTCTCCAGATGACGTTTTTGTATGGATTTGTTGTCAAAGTCTTCAGATATTCATCGCTGTCGGGATGTTCAGAGCATTCCATGGAATATAACAACAAGTGTACCTCGAGCCGGTTTCTGAAACGTACCCACCCCTCCTTTAACAAGTGTGTGTAATACAAGGCGCTTCTCCTCACATACAAAGCTCCATGGCGGACTCTCTGATGAACTCCACACCCGCCAGAACACCGCGACCATCATCAGCTGCAGGTCTATAGAGGTCACCAGAAAGAGTCCTCAGAAGATCGGGGAAGCAGCCTTTGTAAACCACGCCCCAAACTGCGGAACACGTGACCCAACAATATTAGGGAAGCCACTACGTTAAAAGGCAGCTTAAAACCGATCTCTTCACCGAAGCATCTGACTGACTTGACTCCATTGGACTGCACTATTCTCTGTGTTGTATTCCCCATGTTTTTATTTTTAATTATTTTATCCCACTTTATGCTCTTGCTGCTTGTTTTACACTGATTTTATGTAAAGCACTTTGAACTGCAATCCCCTGTATGAAAGGTGCTATATAAATAAAGTTATTATTATTATTATTATTAAAAGAAGTAAAACATTCAAGCTGTTTTTGTATTATTTGTATGGGTAAATGTCCGCTATTATAGTGCACATCGGGCGCGTTCACACCTGCCGTGTTCAGTCCGGTTGATCGAGCCCTGGAGCGTTCAGCCGCTTGGTGCGGTTCGTTTGGGTCGGTGTGAACACAGACCTCTGAAGTGAACTAAGCAACCGGACTCAGGTCCGCCTCAAGAGGTGGTCTCGGACCGCTTGCTAGTGAACTCTGGAGCGGTTCATTGCTGGTGTGAACGCAGTCCGCAGCAACACATAGGAAGCGTAGTATTTACGAGTCACAAGCAGGGGCGCCGTAAGGGGGTGAAAAGTCAGGATGATTCTAAGGGCCCGTGACTGACAGGGGCCCCAAAAAATGTAAGAACATTAAGAAAAAAAATGTAAGTAACCTTTCATCAATCATCAATAATTAACATTAATATAACGTCATATTGATGATGTATTCACTAAACTTATTATTCATTTAACTTATTTTCTTCCAAAAGTTAATTATCCAAAGCATCTAACACCCCCCTCTATTTACATGTAATGGTTTGGTCCTGCCTCCAAACGGGTGTGGTTAGCATTGTGCTTGGTTGGCGTGGCTTGGGTCTGGTGGTGGGGCCCAATGTGATATCTTTTCATGGGGCCCAAAATTCCTGGCGGCGCCCCTGGTCACAAGAACGCGGATATCTTCAAAAATCTTCAGCGAAAGAGTCTTTCAAGACATCCGCGGTGGTTTAGTGAAAGAGCGAAGCAGGATGAAGAGCTGAACGTGTAAAGTAAGAATGCTCCGTCAGCTACATGAAAGTAAGAACACCTGTCGTCGGTGAAACGCCCCTCCTGACTGCAGAACCAGTGGCGCCTCCAGACATTTTCATAGGGGTGGCCAAATGGGGCCACTGAACATCTTGGGGTGGCCAACCAAAACCAAAACCAAAACCAAGCAGTTAATTGTTGTAAAAGAATAGACTAGATGGAAACAATGGCAAAGAGAATCACCTACTGATATACTTTGGTTTCTTATTTTACATTTTACTATTCCTCTGAAGTGAATATAATACGGATAGTTAACATTTTAGAACCTTGTTTTGTGTTATGTATTCATGTGTTGGTGATTTATTGTCTTGGTTTGTATACATGCTCGTTGTTCTTTCCTTTTTAAAAAGACAAATACAGCTTAATTTAAATAAGTTCCTTTATTGTAAAGCACAACACGTTCAGCATTCCCAACACATACAACACACAACACAACAAGTTCAGCATTCCCAACACATACAACACACAACACAACACGTTCAGCATTCCCAACACATACAACACACAACACAACAAGTTCAGCATTCCCAACACATACAACACACAACACAACACGTTCAGCATTCCCAACACATACAATACACAACACAACACGTTCAGCATTCCCAACACATACAACACACAACACAACATGTTCAGCATTCTCAACACACACAACACACAACACAACATGTTCAGCATTCCCAACACATACAACACACAACACAACAAGTTCAGCATTCCCAACACATACAACACAACAAGTTCAGCATTCCCAACACACAAAGCAACACAACATGTTCAGCATTCTCAACACATACAACACACAACACAACATGTTCAGCATTCCCAACACACACAACACACAACACAACACGTTCAGCATTCTCAACACATACAACACACAACACAACATGTTCAGCATTCCCAACACACACAACACACAACACGTTCAGCATTCTCAACACTTACAACACACAACACAACAAGTTCAGCATTCCCAACACATACAACACACAACACAACATGTTCAGCATTCTCAACACACAAAGCAACACACAACACAACATGTTCAGCATTCTCAACACATACAACACACAACACAACACGTTCAGCATTCTCAACACATACAACACACAACACAACAAGTTCAGCATTCCCAACACATACAACACAACATGTTCAGCATTCCCAACACACACAACACACAACACGTTCAGCATTCTCAACACATACAACACACAACACAACAAGTTCAGCATTCCCAACACATACAACACACAACACAACACGTTCAGCATTCCCAACACAAACAACACACAACACAACATGTTCAGCATTCTCAACACACACAACACACAACACAACACGTTCAGCATTCTCAACACATACAACACAACACGTTCAGCATTCTCAACACATACAACACACAACATGTTCAGCATTCCCAACACATACAACACAACATGTTCAGCATTCCCAACACATACAACACACAACACAACACGTTCAGCATTCTCAACACATACAACACACAACACAACATGTTCAGCATTCCCAACACATACAACACACAACACAACACGTTCAGCATTCCCAACACATACAACACACAACACAACATGTTCAGCATTCTCAACACATACAATACACAACACAACACGTTCAGCATTCTCAACACATACAACACACAACACAACATGTTCAGCATTCCCAACACACACAACACACAACACAACACGTTCAGCATTCTCAACACACAACACAACATGTTCAGCATTCCCAACACACACAACACACAACACAACACGTTCAGCATTCTCAACACATACAACACACAACACAACAAGTTCAGCATTCCCAACACATACAACACACAACACAACATGTTCAGCATTCCCAACACACAAAGCAACACACAACACAACACGTTCAGCATTCTCAACACATACAACACACAACACAACATGTTCAGCATTCTCAACACACAAAGCAACACACAACACAACATGTTCAGCATTCTCAACACACAAAGCAACACAACATGTTCTTCAGTTACATTCTGTCTCCAGGTTATAACCGGTTGTAGACTGAAAGCTGTTTGTGTCCCGCTGGGATCAAAGATGATTGACATGACTTTATTAAATCAAGTTTTAAAACATGACTATTTTATTTCAACAGGACCCAAAAACTCAAGCGGTGTAACACGGTAAACACACACTGTGATTGAACACAACAACACCATCTATTGTTGACCTTTATAGCAAATTCAAAACATTATAAATGATACAAAACACCGCCTTTTAGTGTTAGACGGAAAATAGGAGACGAGACACATTTCTATTCTTTAGACGAGGCCGCTGTGGTGAGAGGAATACACACAGCTTGTATTCCATTTGTTTTGTATATGTATATTTATACTTTATAAACAAACTGGTTACCCTTTTTTAAGTTAGCATACAGAGCATTATGAAAACAAACTGGACTAATGGTCGGCTCAGAACCCCAGAACACAGAAGAGGAACTGCATGGATTCTCTTTCATGTTGAAGCAGCTGCAGACCTAAAGTGTGTGGAAGACTTAAATGATTAAAAAGGTCACAATCACATTAATAAAACTGTACTTAGGTTTTAGTTTCACTTTTACAAAACAGAGTTCCACGTGTACTTTCTAGCATGTGTGGCCATCTCCTCACGAGCGCTATGCTGCTGCTCCCCTGCCAGCTCTGTCTCTCCTTTACTCAACTCCTTCTTACAATAAGAAGAGATGTCTGTTGACTTCCTCTTCATGTTCTGCAGATTGACATTACACCCAGCAGAGATTAATAGTAGCCTACGCATTACACCAGCCCAGCATACCGACATCAGCTAACGCTAGCTTAGCAAGCTAAACTAACGCTAACTAGGATAGCCGCCAAAGTGTGTTTACAGACGAATTATACCTGAAGTCAGCCTTTACTGAGCCCGAGCCTGTTTCCAGGTCTTCCAGCGTGTGTCTCGTTTTAATGCCATTGAACACGCATTTAGATCAGAATATCAGCTAAAGGTGAGCATAGCTCCGTGCTCTGCTTCCTAAAGCTAACACACTAAAGCCTAACGTGTTGTGGGGCTTAACAGGCAACGAACGAATACGACTTACCTTCTAGAAGTCTGGTGGATTTTTGTCAACTCCAGTCCAGTCAGTAGAAAGAAACATTTTGCTGCAACCTGCTGCTGTCTGCGCGAATCTCAGAGTGGTGCGCGAGTATCAGAGTGTTACCATGGTAGCAGAGGGAGAGGGAGGGGCTGCAGTATGAGCGTTGGAAGCTCAAATCAAACGGCTATGTATTTGTTGTTAAATATCAGATAAACTACTATGCATACGTGACTGGCGAGGCGGTGTGTGTGTGGTTGGGGGGGCCAACAAATATATCAGGGTGGCCATGGCCCCCCCGGCCCCCCCTGCTGGCGCCACTGTGCAGAACATCTCATTATGTTATAATGTTTTTAACGGGCGTGGTCTGATGATATAATCGTATGCGCGGGCCGCTAGCGTCTGTTGATCTCCAGACTAACAGCAGCACGAGAATAGCCTGCAGAACGTGCCGGTGCTCCATGGCGGAGGCTCCGGGAGAAATGGCCGGGATTTGCGTTTTTACCCCCTTAACGTCTGACCAATGGTTGAACAGCATTCCGAGCACATGACTTGTGTTTAAAGTTTATAGTCCGTTTGAGTTTTGCCGTGAGAACGCAAACCGAGCCTTCTGAGAAATGAAACGATGCAACAAGCTGTGGTCAGGTGCGCCGGAGAAGCAGCCTTAGTCTCTAATGAGTGACTTATAACATTATCTGATGTGGTGCTGATGTCTGGGAGCGGTAACACTTCATTACACCGTACCAGACGACAGTTTATAAGGAAAAACACAAACATAACGGAAATGTCTCTCAAAGGGT
>CM070484.1:45880738-45898238 GCA_036324585.1 Champsocephalus esox
TAATGAGACACTGTCCTCAGACTTTATGTCCTAACATTATTTTCTTGGAACTTATAGATTGTTTTACTCTCAGCTATCCGTTAGCATCATTAGCGTGCAGAGGTCGTTCAATACCACCTGTTTTTATAAAGTATTTATACGACTAGATTAACTGCAGGGGTGTCTCATGTCTTCCCCTACGCTCCCTAACCGACGGCCACACGAGTCCGACATTATACAATTAAAATGAAGAGGCAAAACGTGTGTCTTGATGTCGAGTAAGGAAAGGGTTATACACGCTGTGAGAACGCGTCTGCGGGGAGCATTTCTCCGCCATCCCAACTCGTCCATCACCAACGTTCAGGGCGCTCGATGCACGCCCACGGGACGCCCTGGTGTCGCCGCTAAAGGGCCCCCACTGCGTTTGATAGTGACACCAAGGGACCCTGACATAAGGTCCCTATAGGACGCGTTGGCAGGGAGGATGGTCTTCCGGGGCTTCAGACGATGAACAGCAGAATCGAAACCCTTCAACCTGAATCTGTTCTCCTCAGAAACCCACCCCGCTGCATTCTTCAGAGAGGACACACAGCAACGGTTCAGCTTTTATTTGAAATGTGATTTACACGGAGGAAACTGAATGTCATGTTCGTGGATATAAAAAAAAGTCAGATAACAAAAACGTCCACACAAAAGGTGGGCTCTCCATTCCCCCCCCCCACAGGCACCTCTCTTTAATAAATAGTCTCATTTACAGGATGAGGATTCAGATATAAATATGAAGGCGCGTTTTAAACATTTCTTTAAAGCAATTATACATGTTTTGAGGCAATAAGAAAAAAGTAAAAGGCAGATCAATCAAGCAGAAACGATATTGGCAAACCCAGAGAAAAACAATGGCACAAAATGATAACAGATTTGAAATTATAGGCACTATTTGATCTCAGCCAGCACACAGCTTCCCTAACACCGGGTCCTTCAGGACACCGGGTAAGCACCGGGTAAGCACCGGGTAAAGCACCGGGTAAACACCGGGTACTTATCAGGTAAATACCGGGTAAATACCGGGTACTTATCGGGTAAATATTGGGTAAATACCGGGTAATTATCAGTTAAATACCGGGTACTTATCAGGTAAATACCGGGTAATTATCAGGTAAATACCGGGTACTTATCAGGTAAATACCGGGTAAATACCGGGTAAATATCAGTTAAATACCGGGTAATTATCAGGTAAATACCGGGTACTTATCAGGTAAATACCGGGTAAATACCGGGTAAATATCGGGTAAATACCGGGTACTTATCAGGTAAATACCGGGTAAATACCGGGTAAATATCAGTTAAATACCGGGTACTTATCAGGTAAATACCGGGTAATTATCAGGTAAATACCGGGTACTTATCAGGTAAATACCGGGTAAATACCGGGTAAATACCGGGTAAATATCAGTTAAATACCGGGTACTTATCAGGTAAATACCGGGTAAATATCAGTTAAATACCGGGTACTTATCAGGTAAATACCGGGTAATTATCAGGTAAATACCGGGTACTTATCAGGTAAATACCGGGTAAATACCGGGTAAATATCAGTTAAATACCGGGTACTTATCAGGTAAATACCGGGTAAATATCAGTTAAATACCGGGTACTTATCAGGTAAATACCGGGTAAATATCAGTTAAATACCGGGTACTTATCAGGTAAATACCGGGTAATTATCAGGTAAATACCGGGTACTTATCAGGTAAATACCGGGTAAATACCGGGTAAATATCAGTTAAATACCGGGTACTTATCAGGTAAATACCGGGTACTTATCAGGTAAATACCGGGTAAATACCGGGTAAATATCAGTTAAATACCGGGTACTTATCAGGTAAATACCGGGTAATTATCAGGTAAATACCGGGTACTTATCAGGTCAATACCGGGTAAACACCGGGTAAATACCGGGTAAATACCGGGTACTTATCAGGTAAATACCGGGTAAATACCGGGTACTTATCAGGTAAATACCGGGTAAATACCGGGTACTTATCAGGTAAATACCGGGTAAATACCGGGTACTTATCAGGTAAATACCGGGTAAATACCGGGTACTTATCAGGTAAATACCGGGTAAATATCAGGTAATTATCAGATATTCAAATTATTCAAGCTGAAGGCGATTTCATGGACGAGACGGGATCTGATGAGGAATCAACGTCTGTAATTGGCTGAAGTTTCTTTGTTCTGCAATTGAAAATGGACCAATCAGCTTTCTTTAATTAGGAGCTGCGTCAATTAGTGAAACCTCCGGGTATTTTAAAAAGTCCCTTCTCGTGCAAACCTGGAGGATATCTGTGCAACACTACGGAACTGGGATGCACGTCGCTTCGGTATGTTCTGACATTTTCAAACCACTAATGGGTAACAAGCTGCAGATTACGTGTATTTTGTTTATTTGCAGCTCGACTTGAATATGTTTTCGCTAAACGGAGGCTTCGGCTTCGGCGTTTTCTTTTTTCAGAAATGAGACTTTGGAGAGTTAGCCGTTTGAGGTTCTCAAAGATCCTTTTTTAAAACATTTGAACTCTTTAAAAAGAAATACTGATATGGATGGTTCATACACTTCTTAAATAATTTGAATAAATAATTTGCAAAACATTCTGGCTGATTATTTTTTTCTTGAACATCACACACACACACACACACACACACACACACACACACACACACTGCGGTGCATTCAATGCTGCAGGACATTATGGGACGTTTCAGCATCGTCAGGAGATATTTCCACCTGAGAGGGAGGGGGTGATGTTGGGATGATTGCAAGAGATGTGATTCCCCCCCCCAAACACGCACTCACACACACGCACACACACACACACACACACACCCCCCCCTGCTCTCTTTGGCATGTCCTTGGCTGCCGCCCCCCCCTCTCTTTTATATCTGAGTCTGTCTGCAGGAGTTCCTCGGAGATAAAGTGCCGTTGTTGTTCCTCCTGATGAAGATGAAGAGTTAGAGCGCCTCCTGGTGGCCACTCTCAGTAGCAACCCTCCCTCCAGTTCTCCCCCTGACCCCCCCCATAAGACCTGGGGGGAGGGAGTGACCTGAGGAAGAGGAGGAGGAGGAAGAGATATATATGTCAATACACACACATTGTGGAATCAAATGGCTGTGTAGTTTGACCTGTGTGTGTGTGTGTGTTTGAGTGTGTGAGTCAGTTAGTGAGTGAGTGAGTGGGAAGAAGTTTAAACATATTGAATCCCACCCCTTCTCCCAAAAACTAAATTATTAACATTTGTTTATGCCTTCACAACATATGTGTGTGTGTGTGTGTGTGTGTGTGTGTGTGTGTGTGTGTGTGTGTGTGTGAACATACCTGCGTACAGGTTGTGCCAGCTTGCTGCGGGGCAGAGGGAGGCCCCCACCCCCTCCAGTAGAGGGGCGGGGCAGGCCGCTGCGTGGGGGCGGCAGGGAGCGGGGGGGGCGAGGAGGCTCCAGGGGTGGAGGGGGCCTTCAGGGGCTGCCGGAGGGCCAGGGGGGAGGGGGTGACGGGGGGGGCGGAGCTTACTGGGGAGAGGGGACTGCAGACAGAGAGACAGGAAACAAAGTTAAATGGTTTAAATTGTTTAAATATGAAGATCAGAGTGGTGCAGGGATAATGTCCTGTTTCTGTGTTGGACCCTGAAGGCAGCTTCTCCCTGGTCCAATGGGATTTCTCCATGTGAGTTTGGGTAGAAAATAATCTCTGTGTCTGATATTTGCAGCATAATCTCTACATGTTAACACCACGGTCACATGACTTCACGTCACCACCGCTAAGCTAAAGGTGGCTAATGTTGGGCTATAAAGGAACTACAGCACGGTCACATGACTTCACGTCACCACCGCTAAGCTAAAGGTGGCTAATGTTGGGCGTGAAGACGTGTAGTCGTGTCATTTAGACACTTGTTAGCAACCTCCGTTTTTAAATCCACCAGTGGGGTATTTACTATTTAATATATCCCAAAAACACATCCAGAAAACCATTGACCTCCAGACCAGGGGACAGGAAGTGAGGAAACGCTGCCTCATATCAGGGCTGAGGACTCATTCCCGCACCACTCTCTATTTAAATGATAAGACATGGAACACATGGAGGTCAGCAGCACTAATGAGCAAACCTGTGAGATCAAAACTACAAAGCAAACGTTATGAAACAGGATAATTAACGGGGCGTATTTGATGAGGACAGATGAGGTCATCACGAAGCACGAACACATCACGATATGAATACAGAGTGTCAGTGATACTCACTGAAGTCTGCTTCTTCTCCAAAGCAACAGGAGAGCGGGACTGAACAGAGAGACAGACACAAGCTTAATGCACAGCGGGGGCGGGACTTCCTGTCCACACCTCTGATGTTCACAGTGGCATTATGGGATGGTCTATATCAGGGGTGTCCAAACTACGGCCCGGGGGCTAAGTGCGGCCCGCGGACCACTTTGAATCGGCCCTCAGACAATTCACAAAATATAATGCAGTCTGGCCCTCGAATGGAACTTGTGCTTACTTCTTACACATAGATCTGAACAGATATTAAACAGTAGCATGCATGTGTTAATAAGTTAATTAATGTTCTATAAAATCTAAGTTGATCAGAAAAAAGCCCAATAACTGGTTTCCATAGCAACCTTGAAACATCCCTTCTTATTATCAGCAGCCCGAGGCGTCGTAAAGCAACCCCTCCGGAGAGCTGGGGCTGTCGTTCCTCTCAAAGCATTCTCAAGTGTGAACCAGCATTTACCATTCGATTCATTTCGCTAACTTATAACTCCACTCGTGAGCGTAAACCTCTCGTGAGCGGCCCACACCTGCGTATATCTTTCTGTATGTGGCCTTGGTGAAAAAGGTTTGCTCTAAACTATATAGATATACTTCCTTTTTTTAATGCTAAATTAATTCTTAAAAATCCTTATTTTTGGATTATCCTTATATATTAATTATGTATTGTTGTTTGACCTGAGTGTCGATGTTCGCAGCGCCGGCACCAAAGCAGATTCCTTGTGTGTTTAAACTACCGGGCGATAAACCGGATTCTGATTCTGATCGCTATTCGGTCAACGTTTTTCACTTTTAGGAAATTGTTGGCAGTGTCGATGTGGAGTGAGCGCCGGGTGCTGTCGGAGCCATGAGACGCGTTCAGCGATGCGATTGGTTTTAATATCAGATATTTGTTTGGTCACTATTGATTGGTTGGCTTGGGTCACATGGATATAGCACCCATTATAATCCTGTTCACGTGTGTGTGTGTGTGTGTGTGTGTGTGTGTGTGTGTGTGTGTGTATGTGTGTGTGTCTGTGTGTGTGTGTGTGTGTGTGTATGTGTATGTGTGTATGTGGATGTGTGTATGTGTGTGTATGTGTATGTGTGTGTGTGTGTGTGTATGTGTATGTGTGTGTGTGTGTATGTGTGTGTGTATGTGTGTGTGTATGTGTGTGTATGTGTGTATGTATATGTGTGTGTATGTGTGTGTATGTGTATGTGTGTGTATGTGTGTGTATGTGTGTGTGTATGTGTGTATGTGTATGTATGTAGTGTGTGTGTGTGTGTATGTGTATGTGTGTATGTGTGTGTGTATATGTGTGTGTATATGTGTGTGTATGTGTATGTGTGTGTATGTGTGTGTGTATGTGTATGTGTGTGTATGTGTGTGTATGTGTGTGTATGTGTATATGTGTGTGTATGTGGATGTGTGTATGTGTGTGTGTGTGTGTGTGTGTATGTGTATGTGTATATGTGTATGTGTATGTGTATGTGTGTGTGTGTGTGTGTGTGTGTGTGTGTGTGACACAGGGTCGTTGTATTGTCTGTTGACCGAAAGTTTAATGATTGCTTTGATAATTATAACGATGTCTATGTCCAAGGATAACAAGCTGATCGTCCCAGATTTCATTAAACTACATTATTGTTCAACAGAGTTTTTGAAGTACTTGCCTCAGCGACTTTGTTTGTTTCCTGCTGTCGGCGATACAGAAACATTACATAAAAAACTATCTTTTAATTAATAATTAATTATTATTATTTTAAATAGTTTTAATACTGTTTTTAAAGCCGATTAGAAATGTAGGTATTGTCGGCGGCTGTATCTGTATGTGTGAGTAGGTCAATGAATATATATATAAATGGTAAACGTGGACTTCTGGAGGGGGTGAGGTGTTTTCAAGTAAGTATTTATTCCAGTTTTTGATATTTCAGTTTGAGACCAAAGGGAAATATGTTTGATTCGAGAGCTGCGCACCAAAGAGGTTCGGGTGGTTTAGGAGGAGCTGCGTATAAGAACAATAATTACATTCATGTTTTATATTAGTTTCACTTCAAGTAAAAAGGTTTGTTTTTTCATTTGCCTTTTGAACATCAATGTCGTTTTTACATATTAATATGTCGTGTGTGAGAGAATTAGGGCGACACGTCCATGTCTTTTAAAATCTGATCAAAAGTGCTTTTTTTCATTTGTTTTGAGATAAAAATCTAGAATTCTGATTATCTCTGAGAGAAAACAGATATCTGCTCAGCTCAAATCATTTTTGGTCCGATCTGAACACAAAAGTGGATATGTGACCCTAATACCTTTTCACATTTGAGTCCTTCTCCTGCTCTCCGCAGATTGACTGGTCGTTATAATGCTGTGTTTATATTTTAAAATACAAAACAATGTTGGGCTTCATCAGAGCGTGGGTGATGCATTCAGGGACCGCAGGCCGATTGCAACCTCTGCAACAGAGCCACGTTTCTCCCCTTGGCGCTGAATATCAAACCTTTTCCCGGTTTTGAATCCAGGCTAAAATCCTAGACACGAATGTGACTCTGCTTTCAAACGGGACGTGGGCTGGTGACTCTGCTTTCAAACGGGACGTGGGCTGCATCTGAGCCTGAGAGGCGTTAAGGAAGGCTCTGCCAGCATCCACCCTGCTGCTCCTGGTGCTCCAGCTCTTTCACAGAGCAAGGAACTCAACAGATTTAGACGACACGCTGCATTAAAGCCCTTTATATATCTCTCAGCATCATCAGCAGCTTCAGCAGGATATCGTCTGCCTCTCTCTCTCCCTCTCTCCCGCTCGCGCTCAGGTTTACCTCTCAGGGCCGTCGGGCTCTGGAGGAGCTGCTTGGGCTTCGGGGAGGATCGGGGGGGGTTGGAGAGCCTCTGGAGGGGAGGAGCTGCAGGAGAACAGGGACGTTACAGCATCCTGTCTGAAACTACATGTCGCTGTAGGAGCAGAGGCAGGCCAGCAGGGGGCGCTGCAGCCACACAGAGCAGAGAGTCTGCAGAGAAACAGAGTCAGGAGAGGAGAGGGGTTCCCATGCCGCCTCAGAAGCGCAGATTCAGCAGAAGGAGCTCAGAGAGGCTCCGAGTCCTCGCAGACCTCTGAGGGACGACACGACTCATCATCTACAGGAGCGGCGCAGCTTTAAAGAGGCCATCGTGGGCTGGGATAGCGCAGAGTTAGCTTATCGGAAGATACAGCATAATGCTACTTTTTAATGTTGTTGTTTATTTCTACTCTGTGCAATGCCTCGTATTGTTTCGTTGTTGTTTATGCTGCTGCAACGCAAACATTCCCCACACCTCTTTACGCAATGTGATGATGATGATGATGATGTGGCGTTGGGAGGAAGGTGACCTTTCTACACGTATCAGTACGAGCAGAAATAAAGAAAAGAAGCCTCGTCAGAAAGTGTGAATTATCCGTTGTAATGTTTCAGGTAGAGCTGACCTTTGACCTTTGACCCTGAGAGGACACACACACACACACACACACACACACACACACACACACACACACACTCTCTTTGGTCATTTTTCAGGATTTTCGTATTTTTTTTTACTTGTTTCAACTTTTTTTTAATATTTGGAGATTTCTCGTGTTCTGGAGTTGAATGTTATCACGACGTGGTCCGTTTACTTTGTGCGACCACCGGCTTTCTGTAAATCAGCATTTATCCACTATATGTTTTCTCACCTCAGCCAACAGGAAACACTTATTTTGTTGTTGTTGACATTTCTACATGTTGTTGGCGTTTCCTCTTCCTGTGTGCAGTCTCACCTTGTTTGTGTACTGGTGGAGCAACGACATCTACTTTAGCATCGAGCGCCGCAGTGACGCGTCCGAAAACGCGGAAGTAAACTCCTTCCGGTTCCTTCGACAAAAAGCAACGAAATCTCTCCACGGGGTTTAGGGAGCAGCTGGAGATCAGGTTGAGACGCATTGAAGAGACGCGTCACGTTCTGTTCAGGTTCATCTCCACACGTCTACTTTCATAATGTTCTAATGATAACTCTAACGTCCAGAAGCTACATGCTAACGTGATGCTACAAAGGAGCTACAGGCGAGTCCAGCCGCACGACTTCAACGTCACGCCGACTTCAGATCCAGATTCAGACTCAGACTCTAGATGGAACCAGATGAAGCGTCTGTCTGAACACTCTGCAGGAGGCGGGGACTGGCTTTCAAGCAGAACAGAAGCTACCTCAGAGGAGTGTTCACGTGTTCGGCGTAATGACGTACGACGGCCTCCACGACTTCTGTAGTCCCTGCTCAGCCGCTCGGTATCAACCATCGATTCTCAGAAGTCACTGCTGATGGTTTAATGTCCGAGAACAAACCCTGATCCGTCTCTTCGTCTCGACCTCAGACCTCAGTTCAGATAGTTTCCAGAACCCTACGGAGCGATCCCATTGGCTCTGAGACCAGGGGACAGGAAGTGGAGACATGCTGACCCACTTCCTGGTTTTAGGATTCTATTCATCCTGATAAGAACACAGGTACCGGAGGTTTAAGACGACGTCATGACTCTGAAGAATGCTTTTCCTCCTCAGAGACACACGAGAGAGGAGAGACATGCAGGAAGTGAGAGAGACGCTGAGTCATGCAGGAAGTGAGAGAGACGCTGAGTCATGCTCTGCGGGATCAGAGAGAAGCGCAAGAGACGAGAGACGAAGCAGCTCAGCAGGGGTACACACACACACACACACACACACACACACACACACACACACACACACACACACACACACACACACACACACACACACACACACACACACACACACACACACACACACACACACACACACAACACACACACACACACACACACACACACACACACACACACACACACACACACACACACACACACTATGGGATGTGTTTGAGATGTGCTCCTGAAGTATAGTGACACGTACAGATGTGTTCAGGGACAGCACCTGAGGTTATTAGGTCCCCTTCAGTGTGTGTGTGTGTGTGTGTGTGTGTGTGTGTACAGGCTCAGCTGTGTCCCTAAGACTCATTCCCTCACTGACTTTACGTTGTGATTTTGGGTGTGTGTTGGAGTGTGATGCTGGTTCCGCTCAGGACTCACTGGCGGACTGGTTCTGGTGCCGGGGGGGACCCTCCGTTGGGCCCTCCGTTGGGCAGGTTGGCCTCACAGCTGCGGCTGCTCTTCACGGGCTCTGAGGAGACGGCCGCAGCCACCGAGGGCCGGGTCAGGTTAGGGAGGCTGCGCCGCAACTTCTCTGAAGAGAGAGAGAGAAGAGAGAGGGATAAGAGAGAGAGAGATGAGAGAGAGAGAGAGAGAGGGATAAGAGAGAGAGATAAGAGAGAGAGAGAGAGATAAGCGAGGGAGAAGATAGAGAGAGAGAGAGAGAGAGAGAGAGAGAGAGAGATAAGAGAGAGAGAGAGACTTTATATCCCTAACAGAAGACCCCCCCTCACCCTCGTTCTTGACGGCGTTGGCCTGCGTCTCGTGTCCGTGTCCCTGCAGCGAGTGGCGGGGCTGCTGCAGGCGGCTGATGATTGGCTGAGGGGATCCCCGGCTGCTGGTTGGCTGAGGGGACGCTCGGCTGTACTCGATGGATCTGGCGGGGGGAGCGTGAGCGCGGGGAGTTCCTGGGGGAGGAGTGGGGGGAGTGTCGGGTGGGGGGAGGGGCTGAAGCGGCTGCTGTTGGGCAGGTGGAAGGCCGGGTGCACCGCCTCCTCCTCGTCCTCCAGGCTCACCGCGTCCAGCTCCTGGTCGCTGAAGGTGCTGCGGCGCAGAGAGTGAGACGAGGAGCCGGAGGAGCGGCGGGAAGCTGAGGCAGCGTAGTCCTGACGGAGGCCTGGGGGGGGGAGAGAGAGAGAGTGAGACACACAGAGAGAGTGAGACACACAAAGAGAGTGATGCACACACAGAGAGTGAGGCACACAAAGAGAGTGAGGCACACAGAGAGAGTGAGACACACAAAGAGAGTGAGGCACACAAAGAGAGTGAGACACACAGAGAGTGAGACACACAGAGAGTGAGACACACAGAGAGAGTGAGACACACAGAGAGAGTTAGGCACACACAGAGAGTGAGACACACAGAGAGAGTGAGGCACACAAAGAGTGAGGCACACACAGAAAGAGTGAGACACACAGAGAGAGTGAGACACACAGAGAGAGTGAGACACACAGAGAGAGTGAGACACACACAAAGAGTGAGACACACAGAGAGAGTGAGGCACACAAATAGTGAGACACACACAGAGAGTGAGACACACAGAGAGAGTGAGACACACAGAGAGAGTGAGACACATAGAGAGTGAGGCACACAGAGAGTGAGACACACATAGATAAGCCACACATTTGGACTACCTATGTTGCAAATGTATTATCTTTTCAATTTCCACACGGCATCTATTGCACGTCTGTCCGTCCTGGAGAGGATCCTCCTCTGCTGCTCTCCCTGAGGTTTCTCCATGTTCCCTTAAACTGGGTTTTCTTTGGAAGTTTGTCCTTGTACGATGTGAGGGTCTAAGGACAGAGGGTCTGAGGACAGAGGGTCTAAGGACAGAGGGTCTGAGGACAGAGGGTCTGAGGACAGAGGGTCTAAGGACAGAGGGTCTGAGGACAGAGGGTCTGAGGACAGAGGGTCTAAGGACAGAGGGTCTGAGGACAGAGGGTCTAAGGGCAGAGGGTCTGAGGACAGAGGGTCTGAGGACAGAGGGTCTAAGGACAGAGGGTCTAAGGACAGAGGGTCTGAGGACAGAGGGTCTAAGGATAGAGGGTCTGAGGACAGAGGGTCTGAGGACAGAGGGTCTAAGGACAGAGGGTCTGAGGACAGAGGGTCTGAGGACAGAGGGTCTGAGGACAGAGGGTGTCGTATTGTCATACTGATATTCTGTACACACTGTGAAGTCCACTGAGAGAAATGTAACATTTGTGATATTGGGCTATAAATAAACATTGATTGATTGATTGAGAGAGAGTGAGGCGCACACAGAGAGTGAGACACACACAAAGAGTGAGACACACACAAGAGTGAGACACAGAGAGAGTGAGGCACACAGAGAGAGTGAGGCACACACAGAGAGAGGGTGAGACACACTGAGAGAGTGAGGCGCACACAGAGAGTGAGACACACAGAGAGAGTTAGGCACACACAGAGAGTGAGACACACAGAGAGAGTGAGACACACAAAGAGTGAGGCACACACAGAAAGAGTGAGACACACAGAGAGAGTGAGACACACAGAGAGAGTGAGACACACAGAGAGAGTGAGACACACACAAAGAGTGAGACACACAGAGAGAGTGAGGCACACAAATAGTGAGACACACACAGAGAGTGAGACACACAGAGAGAGTGAGACACACAGAGAGAGTGAGACACATAGAGAGTGAGGCACACAGAGAGTGAGACACACATAGATAAGCCACACATTTGGACTACCTATGTTGCAAATGTATTATCTTTTCAATTTCCACACGGCATCTATTGCACGTCTGTCCGTCCTGGAGAGGATCCTCCTCTGCTGCTCTCCCTGAGGTTTCTCCATGTTCCCTTAAACTGGGTTTTCTTTGGAAGTTTGTCCTTGTACGATGTGAGGGTCTAAGGACAGAGGGTCTGAGGACAGAGGGTCTAAGGACAGAGGGTCTGAGGACAGAGGGTCTGAGGACAGAGGGTCTAAGGACAGAGGGTCTGAGGACAGAGGGTCTGAGGACAGAGGGTCTAAGGACAGAGGGTCTGAGGACAGAGGGTCTAAGGGCAGAGGGTCTGAGGACAGAGGGTCTGAGGACAGAGGGTCTAAGGACAGAGGGTCTAAGGACAGAGGGTCTGAGGACAGAGGGTCTAAGGATAGAGGGTCTGAGGACAGAGGGTCTGAGGACAGAGGGTCTAAGGACAGAGGGTCTGAGGACAGAGGGTCTGAGGACAGAGGGTCTGAGGACAGAGGGTGTCGTATTGTCATACTGATATTCTGTACACACTGTGAAGTCCACTGAGAGAAATGTAACATTTGTGATATTGGGCTATAAATAAACATTGATTGATTGATTGAGAGAGAGTGAGGCGCACACAGAGAGTGAGACACACACAAAGAGTGAGACACACACAAAGAGTGAGACACAGAGAGAGTGAGGCACACAGAGAGAGTGAGGCACACACAGAGAGAGGGTGAGACACACTGAGAGAGTGAGGCGCACACAGAGAGTGAGACACACAGAGAGTGAGACACACAGATAGTGAGACACACAGAGAGAGTGAGACACACAGAGAGTGAGACACACAGAGAGTGAGACACACAGAGAGAGTGAGGCACACACAGAAAGAGTGAGACACACAGAGAGAGTGAGGCACACAGAGAGAGTGAGACACACAAAGAGAGTGAGGCACACAGAGAGAGTGAGACACACAGAGAGAGTGAGGCACACACAGAAAGAGTGAGACACACACAGAGAGTGAGGCACACAAAGAGAGTGAGGCACACAGAGAGAGTGAGACACACAGAGAGAGTGAGGCACACAAAGAGAGTGAGGCACACAGAGAGAGTGAGACACACAGAGAGAGTGAGACACACAGAGAGAGTGAGACACACAGAGAGAGTGAGACACATAGAGAGTGAGGCACACAGAGAGTGAGACACACAGAGAGAGTGAGGCACACACAGAGAGTGAGACACACAGAGAGTGATACACACAGAGAGTGAGACACACACAAAGAGTGAGACACACAGAGAGAGTGAGGCACACACAAAGAGTGAGGCACACAGAGAGAGTGAGGCGCACACAGAGAGTGAGACACACAGAGAGAGTGAGGCACACACAGAGAGAGGGTGAGACACACTGAGAGAGTGAGACACACACACAGAGTGAGACACACACACAGAGTGAGACACACACAGAGAGTGAGACGAGGAACCGGAGGAGCGGCGGGAAGCTGAGGCAGCGTATTCCTGACGGAGGCCCGAGGACACACACACACACAGTCTGGTGCTCGTCAGGTTTACCCAGCTGTCACTAACTGGCTCTCTTTGCACACATGACCCCGGCGTCCTGTACTCACTCTCCTCCTGCATGCGGGCCAGGATCTGCACGTCCGTCACGTCGTTCAGCTTGTACGTGTTGGACGAGCCCACCGAGTCCTCGTCCATCTCTGAGGTGCTCAGCTCGCTGTCCACGGAGGACTGGGGGCTGAGGGGGGGGGGTTCCTCTCCACCACCACTGCTGCTGCTGCTGCTTCTGCTGCTGCTGCCGTGTTCCTCTGGTGGGCTGCAGGACGGTTACAGACATTAAACAACAACAACAACAACAACCACTACAGCCGGCCCTCTGTCAGAAATCTTGGAGTTATCTTTGACAACTGTTAAATGGGCAAACGGATACACTTCTGTTCTGGAACATATCATATTCTATTGACGTGTATAAAGGCTTTTTGCACTACTTTATATTTTGTATTTCATGATATATGTTGCATTGTGGGAGGAGCTCAGGTCAGGAGAATTGTATTGCCATTTCTACTCTGTAGCTGCTGAGCATCTGATGATACAACCTTCGAATCTTGAATCTAGAGAGAGAATTCAATTCGTGAATAAAGTGCGGTGGGAACGCTTGTAGGAAGTCGAGGAGAAGCAGATCTAAAAGTAGTAGAACATCGTGAACCGAGTCCCTCTCACACAACACATCCAGTCCAATGCTGAAGCTAGTCATTGATTCTGCATCAGAAAGGGCCGTGCAGCAGGTGCCTTCAGGGTCATGTGACCTCTGGCTGTTTCTCAGGCCCAGTTCCAAACCGCCCCCTGCACACTACCCCTCCGTTTGTGAGTTCACCTGGAGGGTCCGACACATTAAGTTCTGTTCCAAACCAAGTGGGTTATCAAGCCCTCCAACATTAACTGATAAACAGCACCACAAGAGACATTACATATCGTCATACAGATGTTAAGAACTTCGTGATTACCTCGTATCGTTTTTAACTCAGGATCACATGACAGGTCACCTGTTAGACGCTTTTATCCAAAGCGACTCACACACTCAACACTGAGGATCCTCCCCACAGGAGCACTTTGGGGTGAAGCGTCCCAGGGACACAACGACATGCTGACT
Organism: Champsocephalus esox; assembly: GCA_036324585.1. NCBI lineage: Eukaryota > Metazoa > Chordata > Actinopteri > Perciformes > Channichthyidae > Champsocephalus > Champsocephalus esox. The sequence continues at coordinate 45,895,098 of CM070484.1, forward strand.
GCAGTGGGGTTTGAACCTGTGCTCCCTGATCCCAACACCAACGCACCCTCCACTGCGCCACACGCCTCCCATTTACCTGTGTTTGGTCTAGAAAAAGCTAAGAGTTGTGTATATTTACAGACTGTTGCAAAAACTAAGCGGCTTGTTCGAAAATACTTTTATAAAAAATAAATGCCATAAAAAGATGCTTGGAGTATTGTTTGAGTCATTTTGAATCCAAGAGAAGCTGATTTGAAACCGTTTTTATGAAAAGTTACGGCATTTCCTGTTTCAGCCGGAGAGAGGGGAGTTTGTCCCAAAGCTGCTGCATCTGCTCCCTCCACCTGACAGGGGGGGGGCCTCGTTCAGCTGAGAGGGAGACTACAGGCGGAGGGGGAGTGGGTATGTGTGTGGTTTGGAATTGGGCCGCAGTGATCTGCAGACGGGTACCTGCGTTGCCGGGTAGGAGCTGCTGCCGGCTGATGTGCCCCCTGCTGGGCGTGGAGGAGGGGGAGCTGAAGCCACTGCTGTAGGGGCTGCTGTAGCTCTGCTGGTGCACCGGGCTGCTGTACAGGGAGCGCTGCCTGTTGGCTGCAGGGACACAGGACAACAGGAGAGAGAGAGAGAGACAACATCAGGAGAGAGAGACAACAGGACATCAGTTATCAGCAGACATCGGTGTGTGTTCGGTGTGTGAGACTCTCCGTCATGAGATCAGACCCTCACACACTGCACACTGAACCAGCAGCTCTTCATGGAGCGGGAACAGACACACTGAGCGTCCTGCCTCACTGATGTTAAGATAAAGTCTCAGCCTTACATTCACTGATGTTATAGTTATTGCTGCACTCGTGTGGTCGTCACGTTAAAGCTGCAGCTGGTACAGGAAGAGCTCATTGGACTTCCATCCTGATAGGCAGGCAGTAAAATACAACACCACCGATATGAGGAACATGATGGCTCACAGCTGACCTGCAGCACAGCAGGGTGGCTTTTATAGCAAGCAACACACATATCTTTTCTTTAAAACAGTCATATATAATATATATATATACATAAATACAATACATTTTGAAATCAATGCAGTATTTTTTAACTTATACACAATCTTTAATTTAAACAATATTTTTCAACTCATACATTTATTTTCAAAACAAAAATAAATAAATCATTTATCTTTGTTTTTTTAGTAAGTAGCCAATAAATAATGTGACATTTTGTATTAAGGACCCGTGCAGCACAGAATACATCTAAGAAGATTGTTTACAGTCAACTCTCGCTCTCCTGAAGAGCACGAGGTGCTCGAGTCACAGCACGGAATCAGCTCTTTTAAGAGTTTGTAAAGATATCCTTTTAGCAACTGACTCGGGTGATGCATCATCCTTTTACCCTCGCTCTAACGGCTGCTTTTGACGCAGTGGACCGTGAGATGCCGATAGCTCGTTTGGAGCAGTGGGTGGGCATTGGGGGCAAAGCCCTCGAAGGTTTAGGTCGTGTCTGACTGGTAGGACTTTCTGCGTCAGCCTTGGGGACTCCGAGTCCTCGTCTCCTCCTCTCCTTTGTGGGGTTCCACAGGGCTCAGTGTTAGGCCCCCTGTTGTTGTCCCTGTAGCTGCTCCCTCTTGGGTCCATTCTTAGGAAGCACGGCATCGCTTTCCACTGCTATGCAGGCGATTGCCAAATATATGTGCCACTTAAAAAGAACGACTCTTATTCAGTTAAACCGCTGTTAAACTGCCTTGAAGACATTACGTCTGGATGTCATGCAACTCTTTGAATCAAATGATGACAAAACTGAAGTGATGGTTTTTGGTGACCTTCGGACCACTCCCATAGACCTAGGATCCCTGGGCCACTCCACCAGGCCTACCGTCACACATCTTGGGATAGAGATGGACCCTGAACTCCAGCTGGACGGCCAGACCAAGGCAGTTGTTAGAAACAGCTTCTTCCACCGCAGGCAGCTAGCCAATATAAAGCCTTTTTTAAATAGTGACCTCTTTGAAACGGTAATCCTTGCCTTCGTCACCTCCTGCTTGGATTATTGTAATGCTGTATGGGGATAAGTGCGTCCTCCCTTGCTCGCCTGCAGATGGTGCAACATGCAGCAGCACGGCTCCTAACTGGCACACGCCAACACGAACACATTTGCCCCATTTCATCTTCGTCCCACCGGCTGCCCCTTCATTCGAGGATTCAGTTTAAAACTCTTTTATTTACTTTTAAAGCCCTCAGTGGCCCCGCCCACCTCTCCGAGCCGTCACACAGCTACACGCCCACTCGCACTCTCGGGTCAGCTGATCAGTCGCTCCAGAGGGGGTCTGCTGCCGCCCCTAACCTGTGGAACGCCCTGCCCTCGCTCATCAGACGGGCTCCACTCCGTCTGCTTCTCGATCCCGTCTTAACCACCTCTTCTCCTCAGCACTCGCAAACAAGTAGATGGCTGTTCTTATTTTGTAATCGTTACGTTTTTCTGGTTTGTTTTGTGTTCGTATCTTTTATGTGATTTTATACTTATTTGTATGTTTTGTGAGCTGTGTGGTTTATATTTGATGAATCTCTCTGTGCAGCACTTTGGTCTGGAGGTTTGAAAGTGCTTTAGAAATAAAGTTGGATTGGGTTATTTATCAATTGATTTATCTTCTGACTTTATAATCTGAAGCGCTCAGATGCACGCAGGACAGAAACACGTCTGAAATGTAGTGGAGTAGAAGTAAAGTACGACAACATGATACTTCAGTACAGCAGTGGAGTACATGTGCTATGTGTCTTCAGACTGTGTCCTCTGCAGATCACCGTCTCAGAGGTGCAATGGTTCATGTTTACTCGACTGACTGGAAGCAGCTCTGTAGGATCCGGGCTCGGTAGGATCCGGGCTCGGTAGGATCCAGGCTCTGTAGGATCTGGGCTCGGTAGGATCCGGGCTCCTCCTGCCATCTGTAGAACATCTTGCTGCTTTGTGTGTTGGTGCACACACTCTGCACGTGCTTCAGAGGACATACTGCAGCCGCTCAAAGTCACCGCAGAGACACAAATCCAAAGGGAGGGCCAGGAATAAACTGTCCTCAAACCAGAAGCCAGGAGACAGAAGGGATGTGTGTGATACTAAATCAGAGCACTTTCTATCCGCGGAGAGTCAGCGTGGCTCCCGAGGAATGAACTG